>JAQZBX010054245.1:0-18694 GCA_029593785.1 Cabassous unicinctus | reverse complement strand
AATGACAGGCCATCTTGGTTCCACAAACTTGATTTGAATCAGCCCCATGAGTATCACGAGATTTGAGATAATGCAGAGTTGGGACCGCTGCCCCATTTTTTCACACACCTACATACTTTCTCTACAGCTAGACCGCAGCCCCCCCCCCAAAAAAAAAGCTGAAAGTGAAGGTGCAGGAACAGCAGCCCCAGAGCACGGAGGCCCTGGCAGAAGGTCTGAGCAGAACAGAGAGGAGGAGTGGAGACAGATGGTGTGGGACACTCTCCACTTTTGACCCTGTTGATTTCTTTTCTCAAATGTTTCTGGAGAATGCATTGCTTTTAGGATAAAGAACCACCCCTCCTCCCCAAAACGAACAAACATCCACTCTGCAGACACTAGATTTGTAAGAGCAGTATTCCTTTTCCTTAGAGGCCAGATGCGGTGCAGCTGAATACATCTGCAAGTCCCCCAAACCGGCTCCCTGTTACCCTCCACCCCCCCACCCTTCCACCCCCCACCCTTCCTCCACCACCTCCACCCCACCCCTCTCCTGCCTTCCCACTCTGGCCTGACAGCCTGAGCTTGCTCTGTACTAGCACGGCTCCTAGGCGTCCCACCCCAGGCTCCCTCCCTCTCAGGCCACGCCTCTGAGGCCCGCCCACCCTGGGCTCTGGAGCATAGCTCCTTCTACTCTTGACCGGTGCCCCTGTCCCTTTCAGTGCCTGGAGCGTACCTTCCCCAAGTCTGCTCTGCTTCTCCCCTCAAGTGTCTGCCCCTGAAGAGCACCACCTCTCCCATCAATAAGTCTGCCACCCCCAAGCCTTATTTTAATTTTGTGTCTCCTTGGCACTATTATTTTTTAGCACTTGACCACTCTGGAACGTCATATTCCACATCAGTTATCTTTTCACTGCCTTCCTTTCTAGAATGAGATACCCACAATATTTATGCACTTTGAGATCACACAGCTTTGTCCTCAGCATCTAGAACAGTGCCTGACACATAGTAGGTGTTAAAAATATACTGTTTGGGGGAGTTGGTGTAGCTCTAATGGTGAGCGCCTGCTTCCCATATACCAGGTCCGAGGTTCGATCCCGATCCCGGGTACCTCCTAAAAACAAAACAAACAAAGGAAAAAAGGCTCATTGGGGAGCGGATGTAGCTCAGTGGTTGAGTGCCTACCTCCCCATGTAGGAGGTCCTGGGTTCAATCCCCGGTACCTCCAAAGGGGAGAAAAAACTATATATACCTACATTCATATATATATGTACACACACACACACAGTATTTGGAGAAATGGAGAAGGCAGGAACTGCATGCTGGGGTTCTCATGCATACCTGGTCTGAAAACGGATGTGTCAGTCTGCCAAAGGGGTGCCAATGCAAAGTATTAGAAATCTGTTGGCTTTATGAAGGGTATTTATTTGGTATAAAAGCTTACAGTTACAGGGCCATAAAAAAGTCAAACTCAAGTTTGCTTCCCCACCAGTCAGTTGCCATGTGTTGAAGCAAGATGGTTGCTGATCTCTGCCTTGTCTCTTCTTCCCCTCGAGAGGAGAGGTCCTCTCTCTCCTGGCATAGGGCTTGTTTCTTTCCAGGCCTTTTATATCAGTCTCAGATGTTCTGTTATTTTCCCAAGGTCAGCTTCAAACTATCAGGCGAACGGCTCATCTCTTCCTAGAGCCCTAGGATCAAAAATGACAGAGCTCTTTCTCTTCCCATCTGTCTTCCTATGTATGTCTGTCCTGAGTGTCCATTTATATCAGACCCACCAAGGGAGTAGGGACTCAACCTGAGTCATGCCTTACTAACGTGGTTGAATAAAAAATATCCCTAATCTTAACAGGTCATTTAATCAATGACACCTCAGCTGAATTTAATACAATCTAAGGGTCTCTCACCCAGAGGACTAGATTAGTTTTACAAACATAATCTTTCTCTTTTGGGGATTCACAAAATAATCTCAAACTGCCACACCAGGGGAGGACACATCTCACTCCATGACCTGGAAGGCCCAGGCTGGTCCCAGGGTCAGAGTAGTGGGACACAGAGAGAAGAGGAAAAGGCATCTTTTATTTGGTACACATCCGCTAAGCACCTTCTTGGCATAAGACACTAGCTAAAGAAGACCCAGAGATGGATAAGAAAAAGTGGCCCCTACCTTCAGATGGTTTACCTTTCAATGAGGGACTAGAAACAAGAACAGAGAACACTTTATTCCATGCAGCTGAGAGGGAGGAAAGGCAGTGTAGGGAAGATGCTGTTTGGGCTTACTGGAGGGAGGAATTCTTAGGAAAAGCAATGCAAGGGTCACTGGACTTCCTCTGGGGTTTACTCAAGTGGTACTGGGTCTGAGGGGTTAAGGCTTCAAGTAGGGCTGTGGCCGTGGGATTACACAAGACAGCAATACCCTCTTCTCACTGACTGGACCTCTGCCTGCAGCTTGCTCCTGCTCAGACATGCATGCTTTGTGTTGTCCCAGCACACTTACCACTGTCTAACTCACGCTCTTTCTTTTACTCGTTTATGGTCCATTTCTCCCCCACAGAGCAGGGATTTTGCCTAAAACAGGGCCTAGCCCATAATAGGTGTTCAATAAATATTTGCTGGATGGATGATTCTGGAGACACCATGCAAGATTTATCAGCAGCAGTGTAAGAAGGGATATAGTCAGAGATGAGTCTCAAATTTTTAAGTTTAGGGAATGCATAAATTCTTGTGCTATTCATAGAAATACAAAACCTAGGAAGCATTTCTCATTTGTGAAGTCAGAGGGGTTCAGTGTGGGGCCTGCTGAATTTGCCCAACTTATGGATCAACCACAGCACAGAATTCTGGAAGCTGTTGGAGATGTGTCCTCTGAGGGAAGATGTGGAGATTTCCAAAGAGTGGTCATTTGTCCAACCTTACCTCAGCTCCCTCCTGCCACACATCCATGGAGTTCTTCTATCTGCAAGGGACTGTGTCCAAAAAGACAGCCAAGCCCCTGTCCTTATGGTCCAATATTCTAGGGATGTGGGAAACATGGCATCATTTGTCTCCTCTTAGAGGCTAGGATGGAAAAGGCTCTGATAAGGCCTTCAGTAAAGAAGTCTATTTCACTAGTTCCCCAAATAAATTGTCCTGAAATATTTTTAAAATAATGGCTATTCATATGAGGAACAATCAATCAGAGATGGTGGGTCTTGGTATGATGGTGGAGTCATGGGAGTGGATCAACTCATCAGAACCATCAGGGTAGAAGAGAGGAGCAGAAGAGGAGCCAAGCTGTCGAGGGGTTAGAAAAGAAAGAGGAAGTGAAGCAGAGAAAGTATCATAGGGAGCCGTGCAGAGAGGGCAGGGAATAGGAGAAATGGCTCCAAAGAGGAGCTTAGAGTCCATCATTAGGAGGGCAGCAGAGACTTGCAAGAGTTTTCAATAGTTGGAGTGAAGTTGTGGGAATCGAAATTTGATTCCAACAGTTTGCAAAATGAATCGAGTCGGCGAAAGAAGGAAGGAGAGGAGGAGAGGAAAGGGGAAGAGGTTGCAGGCTCTGCCTGGGCTTGGCTCTGGTCCTGGCAGCTGAGTTTGCAAGCTGAGGAGTGATTTTTTTTTTCTCCAAAGGTCAAATGGCTGACCTAGAAGGCTAACCAGTCACTACCCTTCGGATTTGCTTCTTTTTTTCCATTTTAGGACTTGCAATCATCATGCTGTGATGTGTGCTGTGGGGAGGAACTCGTAGTGTTGGGGTATCCCCCACAAAAGGCAGGTTAAGGCCCAACTTCTGCTCCTGTGGGTGTGAACTCATTTGTAAATAGGACTTTTGAAGACGTTTATTAAAGGGTACCCAAACTGAATGAGGTGGACCTTAATCCTTTATGGCTGACTTCCTTATAAGTAAAGGAAATTGGACACAGAAGAAGCCACAGGGAGAAGCCAGGAGCTGGAAGTCCATGGACACAGAAGAGAAAGAAGACACTGTCATGTGTATTACCATGCAACAGAAAAACCAAGGACCAAGGATCACCAGCAGCCATCCCCAGAAAGCCAGTCTTGAGGGAGAAAGCATGACCTTGCTGATGCTTTGATGTGGGGCTTTTAGCCTCAAAACCATGAGCCAATAAATTCCCATTGTTTAAGAAAAAATAAAATAAAATAAATGAATTGAGTCCTGAGAACATAGAAGAATCATCATTGAAAGGCAGGCAAGTGGTAGGGGTACCCCAAAGTCCCTGTACTATTTATTACTTCACAGGCCACATCCTATTGACTCTGGCCCCTCCAAAGCTCAAGTTGATCCCATGTGACCCAGGGCCCCCACAATGTTAGCGTAGACTAACTGATGTGGCCCCAGGACACCAGGTAAGCAAAGGCTCTCTTCTAAGGTAGGGCATTCCAAGGGCTTAGAGGTTACCTCCCAGGAGCTGAGGGCAAATACCAGACAGAGGAAGGCTTGGTTCCCTCTTATCATCTCTTCCAACCACAGGATTCCCTTTTCCTACCTGAAGTTTGTACTGTCTTTAAAACACAGGCATTTGTACCTGACAGAGAAAGAGCCCTACAGACCATTGAATCCTGGGGTTTTCGATGGGGGCAATCCGGTCCCCGTGACAGCTAGTGGGGGGCATGTTTTGTCGTATCACTCATTGGGAGCACGGAGTGTGGAGCAAGATGAGCGTGGCATCCTGCAACGTGCAGGCATCCCAACCCAACAAAGATTAGACCCATGCCCCGCACATCTTCTGACCATCCCACTGGACATCCATGGAGGTCAGAACTCTGAAAATGATCTGAGCCCAGTCTGTTTCACATACACAAACACATCACTTTTTTTTTGTCACTATTTTAATATACATTTTGAGGAATGCAATTACCGATTGAGGAGAAAGAGTATATTGTTTAGTTTGGAATTTGATCAGGAATTAGGCATCATTTCAGAAAAGAACATCCCAGAAGGCAGCGTCCCTATGGATTTGAGTCTTCAGGGACCCTCCTCGCTCAGCATGTATTTGCAGCCCTCCCCCATTCACAGTTCTGCTACAGACAGGAGCTTGCTTCTAGTTCCTTCAGTACATCTTTGGTACAGTAATGCCCAAGCATTTACATGTCAAAATAATAATTTTATTATAAAACGCTTTCCTTTTATTTCTTCTTTGTATTATGCTCAGGGCTCACAATGATTTTTTTATTATATTTCTGGGGAGGATTTATTATATCTATGACTTTCATTTTTGATAGTAAATGGGAAGCAAATAACTTGTTAGAAAAAGAGGCACTTGGCCTGAAAAGTCTCAGGCCATTCTAGTCCATGCCACATTGTACCTCCTCTCTAACATCATGGACAATGGACACTCAACCCTTGCAGTGATGGGGGAGCTCGTTCCTTCCAGCATTTGAGGACAGCTAACGGATCCCATCCTCTCGCCCCCAAACCTTCTGTCCTCCTGGTTAAACAAGCCAGGTCTGCAACCCAAACCCTCACTATTCCCAGGCACTTCCCCCTGTTCTCAACGCTCCTTATAGAGAATGCGGAGCTCAGAAGAGCTGGCAGCATTCCAGAGGGTCCTCTCTGCCCCCTTTCATTTCTACACCACGACTGCCATGACTCAGTGGGGCAAACAAGATGCCAGGGTCATCACCAACTCCTTCCACCAACATCAAATCCACTCACTCATGATGCCCTCCATGGCTATCCACAAATGGGACTGACACAGCTTGCCACCTTCCAGGTTTACCGCATCTCTGGGGGTTCCCCTGACTCAGTAAGGAGCTACCAGGAAAGAGAAGAGATGAAGCTCTTCTGGAATGAATCGTTGTTAAGAAGCCTGGGTTATGTTAGCGTCCACAGCGAAAGAAGGTGCAGCTAAGTAAGAGTTCCCTAAACCCTTTCTCTAACACTTCTCCAACTTGCTCTGAGCCTCAGGAATCCAACCGTGGCCAGCGAGGAGGGTCTGGGGCAGGTGCTTGTCCAAACACAAACACAAGGGGCTTAGTGCATCTCGACGACAATGCCTCTGGAGGTTCCTCCCCTTCAGCAGAGACAACGCCCTTGGCGCTGTCTCCCGGCCTCGGACAGATGGACAGATGGGTCTGACACCAAGGCGGGGCGATGAAGATGGGCCGGAGGGGCCCGGGAAAGTCAGCCCGGGGGAAGGTATAGAGGTGGGATTCTTCGTTCACATCGTAGAAAGAAAGCTCCCCAGCCTCATAGTCGAGGAAAACCCCAACCCGCGGGTAGAGCGCTTTCTGAGCGTTGAAGGTGCATGCAGGAAACAGGTGACCCTTGCTCCAGAATCCGCCCTCCTGGTCCCAGAGGACTGACACCTTCCTGTCGGCATCTTCTTTGCAAACCCCGAGAATCCAGTTCGCTCCATCTCTCACCTCCACCTCCCAATAGTGGCGCCCAGAGGTGAAGCGCTCGCGGCCCAGCACACTGGAAAAGCCCCCAAATGGCTTCTCTGGGTCAGACTGGATGGTCCAGGGATGGGTCTGGGTCACGGCCCTCTGGTCCACGGACAGGGTGAAGCAGGGATGCGCACTCTCTGGGTCCAGGGTCACTTGCACTGTGGAGACAGCCCACGGGTACTTCATTAGCCCAGGCCTGAGCTAGACAAGGCAGAGGCAGGCAAACTTAAGGGTGGAAGGAGGGGGTGGGGACCAAACTGAACCCGACAGGAAACTATCCTCAACCCACTGTGATCTGCACTTCCATGTACCCATCCTGTAGGAAGCAACACGCAGCCTACTCCTACGTCTTCCACTGGGAAAGTGGGGCTTTGAATCACGAGGCGAGTACAGCGCAAAGTCTGTCCTTTTCTCCTCCGCATCAACAGTGATGGGAAGAGCCCGCTCACCTCTGCCTCACCCATAGGAGGTGGAAGTTCAGTAGCTACTTGCTGAATGAATGACTAAAGACAGACTTGTGAAATATCACCCTTCCTTGCCTTTCACAATAGGCATCTAAATAATAATAGTAATATTGAACTTCATCAATATTTAAATTATTTGACACTTGTGGCTCCTAAGTCTCTCTAATCCCTGGTTCCTTTTCTACAAAGTGAGGACAGTAATGGTTTCTCCCTTGAGGTATTGGAGTAGAGACACTCAAGAGACCTACACCAGGGGAAAATTAATGTCGGCCCTTCTCTGTGACTTATCACTACTTCTTACTGTGGAAGGAAAGGTGTCTTCCCAAATAAAGGAAGTGCAGGCACCAGCCACGGGCAGGAGAGAGCTGTTCTTTTCCCCCTGCTGTGCCTTGAGGGTTTCTGCAGTCACACCACCATGTATCCACTCTGCCTCTCTGTAAAGCTATACTCGGGTCTTGGCCTTTCAAAGACTGAGCACCTTGGAAGAGGTGTCAACTGATGACTAACTCTGATTCCCCTGGTGACATGGGAACATATCAGCAGTTTGACAGAAGGGAGCAGATGCACTCCATAGAGTTGGAGGCATTCGGAGCTTGAGGCAATGGTCATGGCAACAGAACCTGGGCTGAAGTAAGGGACGGGCAGTTGAAGGGACAGTTAGAACAATAAGAAGAGGACTTCTACCCAAGGGAAAGTGTGCAGAGAAGAAAGCAGGAGGATAAAGGCTGAGACTTGCAAAGTGCTGGTAGGAGAAGGGTCACCCTTGACAATAGAGGAAGTGGTGGGGGAAAACAAGTGAAGACCCGGAAAAGACTGGGTCACAAAAGGCCCAAATCAGGACACAGAGCAACTAATCAAAGAGAGCAAAGAGCTCATGGGCCCTGAGGACAAGGCAAAGTCATGGAGAATAAATAGCGTTTGCCAACATCAGTGCCCTGGAGAGATGTTTTCTGACCCCCAACTCCAGAGCAGGCCCCATCCCTGAGTGGTGTCTGTCATAACAGCCTGATACTTTTCTTCAGGGCATATTCTGCAGTTTGTGGTCATATATTGTCCACTGTCTGGCTGCCCTATATGGTGACTCCCCAGAGCACAGAGCATGTGCCTGTTTGTTCACCTCAATCTACAAATAGCCTGGTCCAGTGCTGGATGTTATGATAATTATGTGGTGAATGAAGGATCATCTTAGGCTGAATCATGATATGATGAATTAATGTAGGCTTTGGAGATAACACACCACAAATTTTTAATTCCAGCTACTTCCATTCATCTCTGAACCAGGAAACGCTATGATCGAGGTCATTTCTGGCAAGAGGTGGATGGGGAAAGGAGAAGCAGGATGAAACTGTTGACAGATTGGGAGAGTTAAAGGAAGAAAGGGGTTCCCTGGATCTTGTCCCTTTGAAGATAACCTATGTCTAAGGTCGGGGCTGAGAGTCCTTGAGAAAGTTCCTTCGAGAGAGGTGGTGTAGAAAGCCCCAAACACATGATCTTGGTACCACAGCATCGGAGGTTTCACATGTTTCTGAGAGATACCCCACGTGCCCCTTACCCTGAAATCTCCTCAGCACTTCCAGAAGCCCAGGAACTTTGCACAGAGTCTTCAGCTCCATGGAAACGGTCTCTGGGACCTTAATCTTCAGGTTCTTAATCCTAGAAAAAGCACATGGCCTGTTACCCTCTCTGCCCAGCGAGATGCTGGGTCACCTGGTTTTCTAAGAACACCCTTCAGCTCCCACGGACAACATACCTCCTCAGTATCTCTTCTAGACCCTGAGGAGAAAGCAGAAACACTGGGTTAAGTGGACGCAACAGTCAGCTCCAGCACCAATCCTTTCATGAAGCCCTCCCCACAAGAGTTCAAGAACTTCACGTGTATTTCCTCATTTGCTGTTTGCTAAGCTTTCTACCCATGCCAATCTCCCTCCAACTGTTGCTCTCTCTTTCCTCCCCTTCAGATGTCTTGAGTGAATTGTCCATTCTCATCTCTATTTCTTCCACCTCCCAACTCACCCCTAAGTCAGCTCTATCCTGACATCCATCCTCCTGGATTGACCAAAGCAGCGCTCTTTATGGATATTAACAATCTCCACATGCTAGACCCAAGTGATGTTTTTCAGTCCTTATCTTTCTAGACCATTCAGCAACACTGGAGACCTCTCCCCGTCCTTACAAGACTCTCCCCCATGTGCCTCTCCTGCCTGAATCTTAGATCTTCTGTAGGAACCTTGCCCGACCCTAACAGGATAGCCTTCTTCAGGATCCTCTTGGCTCTCCCCCAAGACATCTTACACAACCCCCAGCTTCAGTTAGCATCAATATGTACTTATTTTTTTTTTATCATTTATTATTTTTATTTGGACAACATATATACATATTCACAAAACATCTACTGTCAGAATCCTCTTTTCTAATTTCATTTGATTTACAAAAATGGGACAGCAAAATAATTTAGGTCACTAATACTGTACAAAAATAAAACCGATTAAACAGTTATAAAGGTTAGTATCTTACAATGTTACAGATCATTCATCTGTTGTGAAAGAATATCTCAATCTACCCAGAGAGATAAGTGCTACGCTAAATCTATCGGCAAACTGACAACTAATTGATTTCTGTAAGTATAACTACCAAATATAATTCTCAAAAGAAGCATGATGTAGAGCTAGACCTTTAAAGTTGGATTATCAGTCCACAATGGTGAAGGACTTTCTTCTTCCCTAGTGATTGAACGAAAGGAGTTATTTTAACTCTAAAGCAATTTAATTTTCCAGAATATGACAACTACTTATAGTATTAGAGGAAACAATTTTTCTTCCTTTGAAATACCTGCAATTGTCTTTCAAAAATTTAGATTGGTTAAAAATAAAAAAGCATGCCTCCTGCTGTGCAATAAAAGATTAACTTTGCCCAAATCAAAGGTTTTTCCTTTGCCCAGCTCCTGGGAGGCAACCTTGGAACATCCCACATGTTAAGTGTTTCTGTTTACTTGGGGGTCCTGGGCCACAGCAGATAGTTTATGCTAAAATGTGATTTGTGGTTGGGGCCTTGGGGGCCACTGGAGAGTCTATGTTAACAATGTGATTTATGGGGGCTGTGGGGGGGGGGGTGGTCCTTGGGCCATGTGGCATCGGGCTTCACCTCTGGAGTAGGAAGAGACCAAGGTCAGCCACACAGGTGGTGAACTATATCTACGTGGCCAACTCCAATAAAAACCCAGGCACGAAGGCCTGGGTGTGCTTCCCCAGTTGCGAATACTCTGTGTGCGCCACACGTCATTGCTGGGAGTAATAAGCACTGTCCATGTGTCTCCACTGGGAGAGGAGCACTGGAAGCTCACGCTTGGTCTCTTCTGTACCCTGCACTGGGTGCCCCTTCCCTTTGCTGATTTTAATCTGTACCCTTCACTGTAAGAAACCATAACCATAAGCATAATGGTTTTGTTCTGTGAGGCCTTCCAGGGAATCCTTAAAGCTGAGGTGGTCTTGGGGTCCTCCTGTACAGTTCCCACCATGATCACTCCTTAATTCAAGAACACTGGCTAACGGTCACATTGGCATTTCTACTCAGAGGCCATGAAGGCCCCTCACTTAACATCTAATCAAACTCAAAACTCAAGCTGTCACTGGCACACCCAACTTGAACCCCATTCACTCAGCCATTCATTCAGAAACCCAGCTGACAGCCTCCTACTTAACTCCTCTCACTCCAATATCCAGCCCAGGCCTCCATCCTGACTCTCGTGTCCTAACTCTCAGATCTGACCCCTGGGCGCCATCTCCAATATGATCGCCCCAGTTCAAGTCAACGTCTTTTATCTCTAGGGTGACAACACCCTATCTGGTGCCCCTTCATGCCATGAGGCTGCCCACTAATCTGTTGTGCACACTACTGATGTGAGAATGATCCCCTCTCCATCCCTTGTCAGCCAGGCCACCCCACCATGCTCTCTTCCTTCTCTTCCCACATCCTCCCATGGAGGTCTCACCTGGAGCAGGCCGAGGGCGGGGCGCTCACTTCGCTCCTTGACCTCCAAGGTAAGCGCCTCCACGGTGAGGCTGTGCTTGGCCAGAGCGCTTTCCTCCTGCCTCAGCTTCTGCATCACCACCTCCTCCTCCTCCTCCAGCTCCCGCAGGAGCCGCAGCTCATCCTCTGCCAGCAGTTGTCGGAACTTCTGGAACTCAGATACTGTCCTCTGTTTCCGCTCCTGCACCTTGGCCTGGGGGTGAGGGAGGAATCAGGGAAAGCCTGAGCAACAGCCTGGCGTACATACAGGGCCTGCCCCAACCATAAAACCCACTCCTCAGGAATGTCTGGAGCCCTCATGCAAGAGCCAGCGTTAAAATTTTCAGCAATTCTGCAAGTCAGCTGTTAAACAACAGTCATTATTTAAAAATTAAATTAAACTTACAATGATATAAATTACATTAAAAACAAAGAAAATGAATACTAAAAAGTCCTTTATTTCCTAGATACTTTACTACATGTTTCTCTTCTCCACCCATCCTAGAGGTTATTTATGACTATTGTGTATCTGCA
This sequence comes from Cabassous unicinctus, assembly GCA_029593785.1. NCBI lineage: Eukaryota > Metazoa > Chordata > Mammalia > Cingulata > Chlamyphoridae > Cabassous > Cabassous unicinctus. The sequence continues at coordinate 7,325 of JAQZBX010054245.1, read as the reverse complement.
TGGAGTGATTATACACCATGGTGTGTTACTATGTATCTCTTCCCAACTCCTCATTTCAGGAAATCAGCCACAGCAGGAGAGCTTTCAAGGAAATTTGCAACACTACATTTTCAACACTGCTTACACAGTAATTCAGTTACCAGTTCACCATTGCATGGGACCATCATGTTTTCCTGCTTTCTGGAAACAAATGACTCTTGGATCCCTCCCCTGAGAGTACATTTTATTACTCTCAAATCAGACCATGAAGGAGCTGAGTCCACTGTTCATTTTTGTTCCTATTAACCCCCATACTGATAGCATAACGGTTTGAACTGGAGATCTAAATCCACACTGTCCAATATGGTAGCCACTAGCCACATCTGGCTAATGAGCACCTAGCCACATTTCAAGTGCTCAATATGGCATTCACACTGAGAGTACTTTAAGTGTAAAACACAAAGACTTAGGTTGGAAAAGAGAATGTAAAATATCTCACTGATTTTTTATATTTATTACATGTTGGAATAACAAAAAAGATTTATTTACTTTATTTTTTTTTTATTTTTAAAGAAAATTATCCCCCCCACCCCCACCCCAGATGGTTTTCTCATTTGTCTGCTCATTGTTTGCTCACCTTCTCCAGGAAGCACTGGGAACTGAATCCGGGACCTCCCACATGCAAGGTGAGTGCCCAATGGGCTGAGCCACATCTGCTCCCTGCCGGCTGAGGCATCTGCTGGCTTGTGGCATCTAGCTCGTTGCGGTGGGTGCAGTGTCTGCTCATATTCTTTTAGGAGGCACCAGTAACTGAACCTGGGACCCCCCATGTGGTAGGCAGGTGCCCAATTGGTTGAGTTACATCTGCTTCTCAACATTTTGGATATAATGCTGTACTAGTCAGGGTTCTCCAGAAAAACACAACCAGTAGGATAGTATATACATTTACTCTCTCACACACACACACACACATGCACACATATTTATTTGAAGGAACTGGCACATGCAATTGTGGGGGTTTGCAAGTCTGAAGTCTGTAGGGCAGGCCAGCAGACTGGAAACTCAGATAGGAGTGGAGCTACCATCTTGGCTCCAAAATCTGTAGGGCAGGCTGGCTGGAAAGCAGAGCTTCACTCTAGAGGCAGAATTTCTTCTTCTCAGGGCAATCTCAGTGTTTGCTTTAAGGCTTTCTACTATTTGGATGAGGCAAAGCTATGTTATCAAGGGTCATCGCCTTTACTAAATAAAGTCAACAAAGGCCCCTCAACCACATTTACAAAATATCTTAACAGCAACACCTAGATAAGTGTTTGAGTAAATAACTGGGTACTATAATCTCACCAAGTTGTCACAAAAAAGTAACCATCATAGCCCACCCTTATCAGTCTGGTGTCCACACACATTTCCTTAAGCCGTACTTAATCTCCAAATAAAGACAATAACAAAGTCATGATTACATCTAACGTGATACAACTATACTGCACTGATCCTTTCCCCAGAAGAGGACGCAAAGTCCTTGAGTGTTCACTTCTCCTTGATATCCTATAATTTAAATACTATGATGAAAAATTAATACAACTTATGTTGTATGATAATGGGATAATAGAGGGAAGAAAACAAAGATACTTGCTATCTAGCTATCTGCACATACACACTTACTAGTGCATTAATAAAAAACTGAAGAAATACTAAAAAGAATTACAGCCCTCTGTCTGCAAATGATCATGGGCCCTCCCTGCTATCTATCACTACCTTCTTCCACTTCTCATTCCATATTCCCTTTGCCCTCAACAAGCACCTTGGCTTGTCATGGTTCTTTGCCTGGTACAGTGACCCAAACCTTCATTCTGGAAGGGTCTGTTTGGGTCATTAGCAATCCCGTTTGAGTTGGGTTGTAGTTTTCCATTGACTTTAATCACTGAGCATGAGAATACTAAGAGACGTCCTAAGGGATGTCCTGTAACCAGACAAACTCTTCTTTCCCTCTAGTGTAGTAGCAGTTTTATTTCCACTTGGTAATCAGGATCAATCATCCCAGCCAGTATAGTAACTCCCTTCTTTATCTGATGATTCCAAGGTGTAAGAAGTCCGAAGGGGCTAGATGGCAGACTTAACTTCCCTTTCAATGAAATCACTTTTGTGTCTCCTGATGGAAGCACTCTTCCTTTTAGGACTAATACCTTTAGATCAGTGTAGCATAAGGTCACAGGGACAGAAAGCAAAAATTTTGCTAATGGATCACTAGAGGGAAAAATGAGTGGTGCCACTCCCATTTCCACCCCCTGATTCCTAGACCCTTGAATGCTGGCTATGGGAGAACAGCACCATAGAAAGGATGCTGATTTAGAGCACACACAGCCTCCTGGAGAACAATGTCTCACCACTTCAAGGTACTACCACTTGGCTGGCACTGTAACTGAGTCTTCAAAAGTCCATTTTATGTTCTATCAAGCCAGTTGCTTCAGAATGATGGAGAACATGGAAAGACCAGTGAATTCCATGAGCATGTGCCCATTCTTGCGCTTCACTTTCTGTGAAGTGGGTTTCTTGATCAGAAGCAATGCTGTGTGTAATACCATGATGGTGGATATGGCATTCTGTTGAGTCCACAGATGCTAGTGTTGGCAGAAGCACCGCATGCAAGGAAGGCATCAAGACCTATGTGCCTATTCCAGTAAGAATGTAACGTTGCCCCTTTCTTCATGGAAGTGGTCCAATGTAACCAATCTGCCACCAGGTTGATAACCTCAGGGACTGGTGCCATACTGGGCACTCAGTGTTGGTCTCTGCTGCTGGAAAACTGGGCACTCAGAAGTGGCTGTAGCCAGGTCACCTTGGTGAGGGGAAGTCCATGTTTCTGAGCCTATGCATAACCTCCATCCCTACCACTATGGCCACTTTATTCATGAACCCATTGGGCAATGACAGGAATGGTTGAGTAAGAGGCTGACTGCTATATACAAAACAGGTCATCTTATCCACTTGATTATTAATATCCTCCTTTGCTGAGGTCACCCTTCGGTGCACATTCTCATGGGACACAAATATCTTCATATTTTTTGCCCATTAAGAAAGGTCTATCCATATACCTTTCCCTGAGAACCCCTTATCACCAATTTTCCAATTACATTCTTCCTAGGTCACTGACCATCTTGCCAAAACAATAGCCACAGCCCATGAACTGGTATATAAACTCATCTCCCACCATTTCTCCTTCCATGCAAAAATGAATAAACAGGTGCACTGCTCAAAGTTCTGCCCACTGGAAGGATTTCCCTTCCCTGGTACTTTAGGGCCTGCTCAAGCCCTATCTCATATATATAACTTACACTTGATGATGTGGTACTGCTGTGCATACTCAACTTTATGTCTTGGTGGGACAGAAAACACTTAGTTCATGATGGGAAGCTCAAGTCTCATGGTAACTTGATGGCCCAAGGTTAAGGATTCTACCTCTACTAAGGTCCAGTAGAAAACCAAAAGCTGTTTTTTAAGAGGAGAGTAATTATTCACAACGTATGATTGGGCTCTGCCCCCAAGTCCAAAGGGTCTGTGCTGTGATTCACCTATATACTTGCCAAGGGCTCCAAACAGCATCTATATCATCTGCCATTGACACTTCAAGCATCATTGGATCTGCTGGGACATATAGCCCAAGTAGAAAAGCAATTTGCATGGTAGCTTGGACCTGCTGCAGAGCCTCTTCTTATTCCAGTCCCACTCAAATCTAGCAGCTTTTCAGGTTACTCATTAAATGGGCCAGAGTGCCACACTCAATGAGGAACAGGATGCCTCCAATATCTAGAGGCCCAGAAGGTGTTGTGCCTCATTGTTGGCTGTAGGAGGGGCCAGATTCAACAACTTCTCCTTCACTTTAGAAGGTATATCTTGATACACCCCACATCACTGGACACCTAGAATTTCTATAAGATGGAAGGCATCTGCATTCTTATTGTATTTATTTTCTATCCTCTGACACACAAATGTCTTTCCAATAAGTTTACAGTAGTTGCTACTTCTTGCTTACTAGGTCCAGTTAGCTTAACGGACCAGTGCAACGGACTAGTGTGAAATCTTGTGGAAGGGAAAGGTGATCAGATTCTTTGATGACTAAAGCATGATATAGGGCTGGAAAGTTGACTTACCCCTGCGGTAGGAGAGAAAAGGTATATTGCTGGCCTTGCCAGCTGAAAGCAAATTGCTTCTGATAGTCTTTACTAACAAGTATTGAGAAAAAAAGCATTTTCCTGATCTACAGCTGCATTCCAGGAACCAGGGGATGTGCTGATTTGCTCAAGCAATGATACCACATCTGGAATAGCAGCTGCAATTGGAGTCACCACCCGGTAAGTTTATGGCAGGCCACTGTCATTCTCCAAGATCTATCTGTTTTCTGCACAGGCCAAATATATGAGTTCACTGGGCATGTGGTGGCATGAATCCTTCCAGCCCTTGATAGTGGCACTAATCTCTGCAATCCCTCCAGGAATGCAGCCTTGCTTTCAGTTTACTATTTTCCCTGGTAGAGGCAGTTCTGTAACTTCCACTTGGCCTCTCCTACTGTGCTAGCCCTCACTTCACAAATCAGGGAACCAATGTGAGGATTCTGCCAATTGCAGAGACTGTCTATGCCCATTTGGGAACTGGGGAAATAACCAAAGGATGGGATCAAGAACCCACTGGACCCACTGTGGGACAGACCTGAGGTTAAAGTCCATTCATCACCTGACCTCCATAAGTCTCTACTCTGACTGGTGGATCACAGTGACGTTTTAGGTCTTCTGGAATTAATGCAGCTCAGAGTCAGTGTCCAGTGATTCCTGAAAATTCTGATTATTTCATTTTCCCCAGTGCACATTCATCCCGGTAAAAGTCCACAGGTTCCTTTGGGGAATGCTTGGAGAACATCAGCAGTATATATTTTTGTCAGGGTAGCAAGGTCCTTCATCAAGGTTCTGGTATGTAAACTGGCCCAAGTCTAGGAACTGACTGAGTGGCCATGACACTCAGTTTTGGTGATTCAAATTAGACTGCTGTTCACTTGACCTAGAATTTTTCCCTTTATACAGATTAATTAAGAATTTAGTAGACTGCCCATCTATTTTATTTCTAGATACCCCATAATCAACTAGCCAATGCCATAGGTCTCTGCAAGTCAGCCTAATCTGATTTCTGCTTTGATGCTGCTGTACACTACAGTCCCCACACCCCACCTTGTCTTTGGTAATTAAATACTGCCATTTGGCCCCTGTGACCCAGGACTAGTTGTCCGCATTGCAATGGCAGTGTAAGTTCAGTGGCAGCAGTTACCGCAGTAATATCTGACCAAAAGAGAAGAGCAACTACAGAGGCTTTTAATAATGTGGGGGCTCCTCTCACAAATCTAATTCTCATAGTTCTGGTGAAAGGATGTCCTCTAGACCCTAGGGTGGGTGAGTAGGTCTTACATGAGAAGTCTCCTCTAACATTCCAATCTTCTTAAACCTTTGGATACCTTCCTCTACAGTATACCAAGGCAGCACTAGCATTTTAACTTGATTTAGTGTAGGCCACTTTTTGGTCCTTATCTCAGCAAGCCAAAACAAACAGAATTATTTCTATGCCTTCAAGCTACAACCTTGGATCCAGAGTCTCTGCTTAATGGGTCCAGATCTATACATTCAGCTTAATCTATCCTTATTTTCCTTCCATTATCCCACACCAAAAATATCCATTTCTACCCATATTCCCCTGATTTCTGTCTGTATAAACTGGAAAAAATATGCAGTTCTTTTGGAGTGTTCTACATATCCTCAAGGTTCACACTTTGCACCTCACTCTTTGGGGCCTGCTGGGATTTAAGTATTATAATGGGTTTAGAAGGAAAGGGGTGACAAGGATGGGTCTTGAGGAGAATCAGGGTGTCTTGCAAAGTAACTATCTCAGAGCAGACCATGAAAAATTTTTAGGCAAAGCAAAGTTAACCTTCCCAGACAGGGGTGGAAGGGATGCTTTTAATGGCAAAGAAGACTCAGCAGAATTTAGGGGTTCAATGATCCCAACTTCATCAGATCTGCCCATATGTTCTTAGTCTAATTTTAAGGATCGTATTACTTCCCAATCTATGTCCTAACTTTAACAGCAGACATCCTGTGAGGTTGAGAATTCAATTTGCATTGTAATTCAGCCATTCCCAGGATGAGACTCTGAGTTTGGCTTCCAGCAATATCAGTTCTGGCTACAAGAGATATGGGTTTCTTTCAGGGAAGGTGTAGAAACATTCAGGTCATTTAGGCAGAGCTTGAGCAGGGAAGTTGAAGATCGGAGCTCATTCTTTTCTTTTCCCACTTCCTCCAACACTCCAATCTAATTTTACTCATGAGTTTGAAAAAATGTTCATGAGTAAAAAAATGTTCTAAGGTATCAAATTCATGATCACCCAGAATCTTGCCTTCTGCGTGTATTTGACAAGGAGTATTCAATGATGACGTTTTGCTTATCTTTATTGTCACATCATGCCATGGACTATTAGCATCATTTTTACCACTGGATGTAGAGTCATTAGTACCTTAAATCTAATAAGATTAGAGAACCAATTCCAGAAACCCCAGAATCAATCAGAAAACTCAGCTTTAAGATTCCACTGTTCCTCTAGAACCATTCTTAGTACCAAAATTTGTATCGTCAGCATTCTCCAGCAAAATAGAACCAATAGCATGTGTGTACACATATATATATATACACACACTAAATACAAATACATAAAAGCATGTATATACACATATATATACACACACACAGTATATTTCTCACTATTCACAGATTCTGTATTTGTGGCACTTTCATTCATGGACATGCACTAACCAAGAAAATTTTGAGTCACCGACATTACACATGTTCCGAGCTGAGTTGGAACAAGGAGATGCTTTGCTTCCTTGTTGAAACTGTCATACTGTAAATGGAGTTCAAATGTTTCTCTAAAATATTCTGAAGGCAATGACACTGTTTCCAATGGGGTTCAATGGCAGCAATCTCTAAAAGGCTGATGAAACAAAGAACTTCCTAGAGAATCACTATATGCTAATTTAAAGAGGAAGTAAAAATATAAGGTGTCTTTAAAAAAACAACACATATAAAAGAAGGTTATTACATTCTCCAAGGGAGCAGCAACCGTCCCCTGAGTGCAGGGGCAGTATCTGGCAAAGGAAGATGGTCCACTGATGGGTTCTTGTTACTGCTCTTGTAATTGAAACTTAGCCTACTGTTATGGGGTGCCTAAGGGTTGCCACCTGAGAGCCTCCTTGTTGCTTAAATGTGGCCTCTCTCTAAGCCAAACTCAGCATATGAATGCATTACCTTCCCCCCAG
>JAQZBX010054244.1:0-10303 GCA_029593785.1 Cabassous unicinctus | reverse complement strand
CCATACCTGTAATGAACGTAGTACATGGTGAATCACTTTAAATCTATGATCTTATAGTTTTTGCAACATCCTTGCAATGTATATAATAGCCCACTTTTTAGATGGGAGAAAACTGAGGCTCAAAGAAATAATTTTGCTGAAGTCATACAGGAAAGTAATTAATAGAGCTGGTGTTTAGATTCAGATCTGCTGACTCCAAAGCCTTGGGTTCAATGTACTACAAGAAACACCTCTAAGAGGTTCATGCTCTTTCAAAAAAAACTTTAATAACTTTTTTTTTAATGAGGTACCAGGAATTGAGTCCAGGACCTCATACATGGGAAGTAGGCACTCAACTACTGAGCTACACCTGCTCTCTTTTAATATTTCATAAATGATAGTTAAAAATATAATATTAAAATAATTAAAGTTAAATTTAAAATAATTAAAAAAGAAAACTATGAAACAACAACTGTAATCCTATCATCCTGATGCAGAATTAGGTCTTTTTTCATAGAGCATTGTAATCTTTTCAATGATCTTTTCTTAATTTAGCTGTTCATTTTATATGTATTTTGAATGCTTCCTTTGTGCTAGTTTATATTTATTTCTAAAGTACCTTTTTGTTAAAATACTCCCAACTCACTACAGATAGTATTTAGTCAATTTTTTTCTCATCTGTGGCAGTTTGAGATTATTTATGAATTCCAAAAAGAGAAAGACTGTTTGTAAACTAATCTGTTCCTCTGGGTGTGATACCCTTTGATTGCATTAAATTCAGCTGAGGTGTATTTGATTAGATTACCTGTTAAGATTAGGGCTTTTGACTAAGTCAGAGGGTGTGACTCAGGTTGAGTCTCCACCCCCTTGCTGGGTCTGATATAAATGGACACTCACACAGACAGGCACAGAAAGATACAGCTCTGTCATTTTTTGATCCTGCCATGTGACAAAAAGGAGAAGGCTCAAACAACTAAAGCCCTGGGGAGAGATGAACCATTTTACCTCATAGCTTACAGCTGAGGTTGGGAAGAGAGCTGAGACTAATATAGGAGACCTGGAAAGAAACAAGCCCTATGCCAGGAGAGAGAGGACTTCACTTAAGCAGGAAGTCTCGAGAAGCTGGGCCCATGGAGCCTCAGGAGGAAGAGGATGCTCAGAGGGAAAGGCAGAGACCAGACAAAGATCGGTGACCATCTTGCTTAAACATGTGGCAACTGACTTTGGCAAGAAAGCAACCTTGAGTTGGACTTTTTATGGCCTTGTGAGTTTTACCCCAAATAAATACCCTCTGTAAAAGCCAACAGATTTCTGGTACTTTGCATTGGCACTTCTTTGGCGGACTAATACAGAAATTGGTACCAAGATTGGGGTCGTGCTATTGCAATTATCAAAAGTGCTGGAATGGTTTTATAAATGGGTATGGTGTATTTTTTGGAGGAATTGTGAGATGCTTGATGGAAAAAGCCTAGATTGGTTTGAAGAGACTGGTGGTAGGAGTATGGAGCCTAAAGTTACTTTTTTTAAAAAATATTTATTTTTTTACTTTATCCACTTAAACCCTCCACCCCCCCCAGTTTGCTGTTTTGTGTCCATTCACTGGGCAATTCTCTGTGTCTGTTTCTTGCCCTCTCTTCTCATCCTTCTCCTCCAGTCTTCACTGGGATTCGATCCTGGGGACCTTTGATGTGAGAGAGAGGTGTTCTGCCACCTGCGCCACCTCAGTTCCTGTTTTTTTCAGCACATCTCTTCTTGGCTCTCCCGTGTCTTTCTCCTGTTACATCATTATCTTGCTGCGTGGCTTGGCAGGGCCTGGCACGCCTGAGTGCGGAGCCTGGTGGCACATGCACCTTCTATATATGTATATATTTTTTAATTTTACTGGGAGGTCCCGGGGATCGAACCCAGGTCCCTCCATATGGCAGATGGACGCCCAACCATTTGAGCCACAGCCGCCCCCCTAAAGTTATTTCTAATGAGGCCTTAGAAGGAAATGATGAAACTATTCTTGGAAACTGGAGGAAACGCAGTCCATATCTTAAAGTTGCAGAGAACTTAGCAAGTTGCAGAGAACTCCTGATGTTAGGTGGAAGGCAGAATTTGAAAATTATCAGCTTGGACATTTAGCCAAGGATATTTCCAAGCTAAATGTGGAAATGCAGCCTAGCTTCTTGTATCTTATAGCAAAATGCAAGAGCAAGGAGATAAGCTGAGAACTGTATTGTTGGGCACAAAGAAACCAGAGACTGATTTTGGAAATTCTAAGCGTCCAGAAAACAAGCCCCCAGAAAATAGTGCCCTTTTTGAGGAATTAACTAAACTTGGAACTTGTAAGTCAGGATTGAAAATGCAGTTATCCAAGAAAGACTTGTGGACCCCTGCTTCCTGCATGCTAAACCAATGAGCTTTTTGAGAGATCTGTATGAATGAAACCACTATCAGCCTGGACTAAAAGGGACAGGGAGGAGAGAGACTGAAGGGAAAAACAGCTTCAAGAGGAAAACCATGGAAATTGAGATCTGGAATTAAGACATTTCCTTGGGCCAAGAGAGGGACCCCACACATGTGTACAGAGAGGGCAAATTTGCCCGGGCATTTGAATAGGATCGATGTTCCAGCCCACTGTTCAAGGAGAGTTTTGCTGGCTCAGGCTACAGAGAGGGTGGGGTGCTTTCCCAGGTGGTTGGGGAGAGTGAGGTCACCACCCCACTGCTCTGAGGGGCATGGGCCTGTTCTCTATAGGATGGGGAGACTTTGGTCACCACCCACTTCTCTGAAGGGGGTGGGCCTCTTCTTCATAGGTTGGGGAGAGTGAAGTCACCACTACAGTTCCCCGAGGGGGGTGGGCCTGTTCCCTGTGGGTTAGGGAGACTTAGGTTGTTGCTCCACTGCTCTGAGGGGGTTGGACCTAGTCCCCATAGATTAGGGAGGGCCACATCGCCACCTCACTGTTCTGAGGGGTTTGGGCCCGTATGCCAGAGGTTAGGGAAAATGTTGCGGCCTACTCACTGTACTAAGGGGATAGAGACTGTACCCCAGAGATTGCGGAAAGTGTGGCCATCACCCCAATGTTCTTGGAGAGTGAGTTCTGGAGCTCCATCACCACCCAGATCCTTGAGGAGTGTGGAACCGAGAAAATAGCCATTGGGCAAACCTGTGGAAAGGGTGGGCCCCCATTAGACCCCTGAGGAGAAGAAACATCATTTTAAGGATGACCCTCAGACTTTGAAATCTAATGAAGTATGCACTGCAGGTTTTAGGAACTGTTGGGGACCTGTGACTTGTGTTTCCCTCCCAAATTCTCCTTATGGTAATGCAAATGTTTATCCTATGTCTGTGCCTCGTTTGTATATTGGAGGCAGATAACTTGTTTTGTAAGTTTCACAGGTCTACAGCCAGAGGGCACTTTGCCCTAAGACAAACTGTATTCCTGTAACTGATTTTGATGTGATTTTATACTTAGCATTGCTACTGAAATGATTTGAGGTTTTTGGAATGTTGTAATATCTTTTTGGGATTCAGGGGGGTAGAGTGAGGCAGTTTGAGATTATGAATCCCCAAAAATAGAAAAGATTGTTTATAAACTAATCTGTTCCCTGGGTGTGACTGGCTTCTTTCACTTAGCATAATGTTTTCAAGGTTCAGCCATGTTACAGCATATATCAGTACTTCATTGCTTTTTTTTGGGGGGGAGGGGGGATTGAACCCGGGACCTCATATGCGGGAAGCCGGCGCTCAACCACTGAGCCATGTTGGCTCCCCTGAGTTGGTCTTTTCGTTTGTTTGTTTGTTGTTTGTTTTTGTTTTTAGAAGGCACCGGGAGTGAATGCGGGACCTTCCATGTAGGAAGCAAGTGTTCAACTGCTTGAGCCACATCAACTCCCCAGTACTTAATTTTTTTTAAATTGCTGAATAATATAGTAAACATTCTTGAACTGAATTGTTTATGTGTTGAATAATTTCATATGATAATTTCCTAGAAGCAGAATTGACTGTTCCAAATATGTGCCCACTTGAAATTTTGACAGTTATTCCCAAATTTCTCTCCATAAAGGTTATGTATTCAACCAACAGTGTATTTTCCTTAACCCCTCACACAGGTAATTATCAAACTTTAAATATTTTCTAATCCGGTAGGTGAAAAGTGATGTCTTATTTTAAAATTCTAGTTCCTTTATTAATGATCTTTGGGCATTTCTAAAATTTATAAATTGGCAGTTTTTGCCTCTTTATGTAGAGTTTTCATCTATTTCTTTTTTATTTGTATATTGTATATTAGAGATAGTAATCCTTTGTTGTAAATGTTACAGATATTTTCTGGCAGTTGTTACTATTTTGTATTTTTATGGTGTGTTTTGACACATAGAACTAGGAAAAGTCTTGTCTCTTTATACTTCCTTTTTCAGAATTTTCCTGTTTATTTTTTAACATTTGTTTCTCCAGCTAAAGTTTTTTTTGTCAGATTTTTTAAAAATCCTGTTGGAAAATATGGTATATGCACATAGAAAGGAATGAAGTTCTGAAACTTAAAACATTATTTTGAGTGAAATAAGGACAAATACAGTATGATTGTATTTATATGAAGTAACTAGAATATGCACATTATAGAGACAGAAAGTAGATCGCAGGTTACCAGGGGTAGAGGGAGTGGAGAATTAATGCTTAATATAAGGTACAGAAGGAAAAGTCTTGGTAATGGATGGTGATGATGGTAGCACAACATTGTGAGTGTAATTAATACCACTAATTGTATACTTGAAATTGGTTAGAATTTTATGTTGTATAAATGTTACCACAATATTTTTTTTTAAATCTTGCTGGGAATTTGGGGAATTATGTTCTTTATATATTAATTTGTTAGAGAATTGACATTTTACATGTTGTTTCTCCCTAACTCCATTCGTTCATGTTTTATTTTATGACAGTATAGTTTTTTTGTTTGTTTGTTTTCTTTACATAGTGTCTGCATATTTCCTTAAAGTTTATTCCTAGATTTTTAAAAATGTTTCTATTATGGATGAAATCTTTTCTTCTTATTTACTTTCTGCTTTGAAATGGGGGATATGAGGAATGACTACTAATGGATAAGGGGTTTCTTTGGGTGATGAAAATGTTCTAAAATGGATTGTGGTGATGGTTGCACAACTCAGAACATACTGAAAAACACCTAATTGTACATTTTAAATGGGTAAATTGTATGGTTTATGAATTATATCTCAAAGCTATTCTGAAAAGAAATAGGTTATACTTTTCATATTAAAAGTTTGTGATACTACCACTTTGGTAAGGATTTTCAAAAGAGGTAGCATTTGGCCTGGGTCTTGCAAAATTCAGTTTTAAGACTCAACTTGAAAACTGATAGGAACATATTTTTGTTTATTTTTGCATAACAAATCACCTCAAAGCTTAGTTACTTTTAGTTTTTTAAAGATTTATTTTTATTTTTTATTCCCTCCTCCCACTTCTTGGGCTCTCTGTCTGCTCTCTGTGTCCATTTGCTGTGCGTTCTTCTGTGTCTGCTTGTCTCCTCATCTTCTCTTTAGGATACACCGGGAACCAATCCCAGGACCTTCTGACATGGGAGAGAGGCGCTCAATCGCCTGAGCCATCTTGGCTCCCTGGTTTGTTTTGTCTCTCACCGTCTCTCCTCTGTGTCTCTTTTTTGTTGCATCATCTTGTTGTGCCAGCTCTCCATGCCACGCGGGCCAGCCATCTCTCCATGCTGCGCGGGCCAGCTTGCTTTTCACCAGGAGGCCCTGGGAATTGAACCTGAGATTCTCCATATGGTAGACGGGAGCCCAATCACTTAAGCCACATCCGTTTCCCAAAGCTTAGTTACTTTTAAAAAACACAATTTTATTATCTTTCACAGTTCTGTTGAGTTAATTCTCTCTGCTGATCTCACTTGAGGTCTCTTATATAATTGAGTCAGATGGCAGCCGGGTCTGACAATATCTGGAGGCTCAACTGGAATGCTGGGATGATTGGTCCTTTCTCTCTGTGTGTGATCTCAGGGCTTCTCCTGTCTATATGGCGTCTCCTCATTGTCTCTTCAGCAGTAGCAGCTTGACTTCTTACATGGTAGCTCAGGGCTCCCAAAGCACGAAAAGCAAAAGCTACCAGCCCTTGTTAAGACTGAAGTGACACAGCATCACTTCTGTGGTTTTCTTTTGGTTAATCTAGTTTCAGGTCTAGTCCAGATTCAAGGGGTGAGGAAATAAAACACCCCTTTATGGGAGGAGTGATGGTTTGTCATCTGTAATTTGTGCTTTAACCACAAATTATTTACATTCCTTCCACGTGCAAATCCTCAGAAGTCTCATCTCTTATGTCATCTGGCTCAAATCCCAAGATCTTGTCATCTAAATCTGTTCCAGATGTGGATGAGGCTCCTCATTTGCCACTTCTCTAGCTGTGAAGACCTATAAAATAGAGACATATACTTATCCAATATATCCACTTACATAGCCAATGAATCCACTTATAAGTAATATATCCATTTATCCAATATACTGGATATAGTGGATAAGATAGGGACAGGAGAATACAGTAGAACTACAATATTCCCATTCACAAGTGGAAGTGACTGGAGTGAAAGGTATATGACAATCTCTATTCCATACCAGTTTTGAAATACAGTTGGGCACATATTGTCAGATCCTTGATTAAAACTCAGTTCTGCTATCTGGGAGTGGTTTTCCATGGATCTTGACTTTGATTTCTCAGTCATAAAATGATCCGTGTTTGTACTTGATTAGCTTTCTCAGCCTGTTTCCTGAAAAATTGGAGTTTCAAAGTTCTCTCTTCATTTTAAATTTCTGTGTCCCTTTCAGTCAAACCTAGTATACTGCCTTTAAAAATTTTGTGGGTCTCCTATGTATCAAATTATAATCCATTCCATTAGACAAAAACCATACCTACTCAAGCTCTTTGAGACAAGTCCCTTTCTATCTTTAGCTAAGAGTCTGGGTGCTCTTAGACTACACCCTTAAGATTCTTAGTCAACCTCTAGTTTAGCTTAGAGAGTTTACAAGGTACCACTTTAAGTTTTTTTTAAGGGTTTAAAGGGTCTTATACCCTTGAGATGTTAACCAGGTTTGATCTTTGCTCTCTAGTGTGTATATCAGTACATATACAGCTATTGCATTCTCTTTAAAACCTGTATAGGGAAACGGATGTGACTCAAGCGATTGGGCTCCTGTCTACCATATAGGAGGTCCAGGGTTAGATTCCTGGGGCCTCCTGGTGAAAAGGTAAGCTGGCCCAGGTGGAGAGCTGGCCCACGTGGTGAGCTGGTGCAGCAAGATGGCGCAGCAAAAAGAGACAGAGGAGAGACAATAAGAGACGCAGCAGACCAGGGAGCTGAGGTGGCACAAGAGATTGAGTGCCTCTCACCCACTCCGGAAGGTCCCAGGATTCGTTCCCAGTGCCACCTAAAGAGAAGACAAGCAGAAACAGAAGAACACAGAGAGCAGATCCAAGTGCAAAATGGGGGTGGGGTGGGGATAAATAAATCTTTTACAAATAAAATGAAATAAAACCTGTATAAATTAGTAATAGACATTTAGTTTATTTCCAGCCTTTTGCAATTATAATTAGTGTTATCATGAATTTCCTTATACAGGTGTCATTTTTCACATATGTAAATTTGAGGTTAAATACCTATATGTGAAATTGCTGGCTTAAATTTTTGTTTAATGAAAATATATTGCCAAATTGCCCTCTATGAAGTCTGTCCCAATTTTTATTCCCACAGCAAAGTATGAGAGAAAGACCCAGATTTTAAAGCAATTTGAATGCTTTGCTATATGTTGAAGGAATTAGGGAGCCATTAAAGGTTGTTTGTTGGTTTTTTATTTTTTTTTTATTTTACCAGGAGTTCCTGGGGATCGAACCCGGGTCCTTCCATATGGTAGACAGATGCCCAACCACTTGAGCCACATCCGCTCCCCATTAAAGGTTTTTTAAAGTGGGAGGTTTCTGTTTAGAGAGAAGACTAGCAATTTAGAGAGATGTGAGAGAGGTTAGATTTGGAGAAACCAGTTGAGGCTAGTGTAATAGTTGTTTTGAAAAAGAGGAGACTATGCTAATACAGTTAATTACAGTAGATATGAAAAAGATGGGACTGATACCAGAGACATATCAATGGTAGATATGATGGAACTTATTGAATGATTTGGTTGTAAAAAGAAAGAAGGGAAGAGTAGTCTAGGATGATTTTTAGATTTTGGCTAGGGTTTGTAGGTGAATGAATAGTGAGTCATTGCATTTTGATCCCATTAATCAAGATAGGAAAACAGGAAGAGGAAGTGTTGCAGCTTTTGTGAGGGATAATAATTTGGACATCTTGACTTTGAGAAATACCCATGGAGTATATAAGTGAGGAGAGAAAGGAAGTTGAAAACATGGGTATGAAACTCAAGTCCAATGTATACATAAAGGTTTGAGAACTGTAGCATGCAAATGATGGTTGACCCCAATGAGAGACATATTTATGAGAAAAGGTCAAGGAGAGTGTAGCAGTTTGACAGTTTGATATAGTTATGAATTCCAAAAATAGATATTGGATTATGCCTGTAAACCGGTCTGTTCATCTGGGCATGATTAAGTTATGATTAGGGCTTTGATTGGGCCATGTCAGTAGGGTGTTGAGCCCTGCCCTTTGGTGGGTGGGGTTTCAAAAGACATGGCAAAGGACAGAGTTGGAGTTTTGAGTTGGAGTTCTTATGCTGATTTTTAATGCTGGAGGCTGGAGAAGCAAGCTTACAGAGCAGCTTGGTCTTGAGGAAGGAGAAAAGGCCCCAGGATAGAGATGAGTGGTTTGCCTGACAGTTCACAGCTGGCCTTGTGGAGAGAGGCAAAGCTTAGAGTTCTTTATAGTCTACGGCTGACCTTGTGGAGGAAATAGAGGAGCTGAGCCTGGAGAGAACCAAAGCCCCGGGAAGAGAGGAACCCAAGAAGCCTGAACCCTGGCAGATGTCGGCAGCTGTCTTGCTCCAGCATGTGGCAACGGACTTTGGTGAAGGAAGAAACTTATGATTTATGGCCTGGTAACTGTAAGCTTCTATCCCAAATAAATACCCTTTATAAAGACCAACAGATTTCTGGTATTTTGCATCAGCACCCCTTTGGCTGACTAATATAGAGGACCACAATTCCCAACTCAGAAGCAGCCAGCAAGGGTTTAAGAAAAGCTATTAGAAGATATTCTGATATGATGCAATAGGAAGTATGTAACACCAAATAAATTTGTTGCACCTAAATCTAATAAAGCCTCTAGTTTTAACTATAGTATACACAAAATACAGGTGACAGAGAAATGTGTTAAGAGACATCGTAGTGATGCATATATCAAAATCCAGACAGTAGAAACTCTGTAAGGTAAATGACCCAGTTTCTTCAATAAATTAAAATGTGTTGGAAAAAAATGAAGGGAAACTTGTAGAGTAAAGGAACATTATGTGGACATTGTTTGGATTCTGATTCAAACAACCAAATTGTTAAATAAAATAAAACAGACATTTGTGGAAATGTGAATATTTCTAGGTATTTTATGGTGAATTGTTAATTTTTATAGGTTTATGATATTGTGATTAAGGAATTTTTATCTTTTAAAAATACAGGGATTTGCTCAAAATAATACAATGGAGAGAGATAAGTGTATAGGGATAAAGGTAACACAAGATTTTGTAATATATTTGAAATTTTCTAAATAAAAGGTTAAAAAGAAGAATTAGTGAACCAGGAGAATGATGTTTAGAAACCTAGACAGAGTTTCTAAATAGACAGTGGACAACTCTGTCAGATGCTGTAGAGAAGTCAACTAGAATGAAAAGCTGCCATTGATTTTGGCAGTTATTTTCATGACCTTTGCTACAGCAATTTTAATGGAGTGTTTGAACTAAAACTTGATAGCAGTGTTTTGAGAAATGAATGGAAGATAATATGGAGACAGCAAGGTAGAAAACTTTTTTTAAAATTTTAACTTGGGAAGCGGGTGTGGCTCAGTGGATAGAGCCCCCGTTTACCATATGGGAGGCCCGGGTTCGCGTCCCGAGGCCTCCTTGTGAGGGCACGCCGGCCTGAGCGGTGCGGTGGGCTGATGCAGCAACCTCACGGCAAGAAGCGGGTGTGGTGCAATGGATAGTGCACCCGTTTACCATATGAGAGGCCCCGGGTTCACTTCCCGGCGCCTCCTTGTGAGGGCAGGCCGGCTCGCGCAGCGCCATGGGCTGATGCGGCAAGACCTCACAGCAAGGGGGAGATAAGCAGACACAGAGAAGACACGCAGCGAATGGACACAGCAGCACAAGCAGAAAGGGGG
>JAQZBX010054243.1:0-18688 GCA_029593785.1 Cabassous unicinctus | reverse complement strand
CAGTCGTCAGTTGTCAGTCATCAGTCGTCAATTCTCACTCAATCTGGTATGCGACTCATCATTTCTCGCCAACGCCCTTAACCACCTTCAGCCTGTTCCCTCATGCCTCGGCTGGACCGCGGCAGTTAACACATGGGATAACATGGATGAATCTTGAAGACCTTATGTTGAGTGAAGCAAGCCAGGCATTGAAGGATGAACAGTATATGACCTCACTGATTTGAATTGAGGAAAGTGAGAAGTCTCTGAGAACCATTGTCTGAAAGTTAGGTTAACAAGAGAAGGAAAGTGAAGAGAAGATTGTGAGCCATCACCCATATGGACATAATCTATGGTAAAGTGATTAAGTATAGTTGCATATTGAAGGATAGGACAGTTGAATAGTGATATTACTGGGTTTGGTGGTGCAGGGTTGACAGGTGGGTAGATTAGCAAGAGTGGATTAAAATACTCAAGATACTGGGGGAGAGATGGGAGAGGGACCACATGAACATGGAATTTGTGGGTATGAGGTTGAAAGTGCAAGATTGGAAAACCTCTTATGGCTATTGACAAAGTTGTGTCACTAGTTTATCGTCTTGGTTGGGGGGGGCATTCAGGACGGGCCACATCTGGAGTAAGTTTCTTGGTAGTGTATGCGTATTCATCCAGTCATAATGTGTTGTGTCGGGTAGTGGAGTCCCACAGGGTAAGTGGGAAGGAGATGGAACCCCATCTTTGGGAGGACTGATTCACCCAGAAACAGACAGCTGGGTGTCTCTTATGAGCAGGGTTGGTCCTAACGGGGAGGACAATCAGCATGTCAAGATCTCTTGTTGGAAGTAACTATGAATCTTATCATCCAATGAGTCAAGACAGGAGCATGTCATGTGCCCCAGGGTGATGGGGAACGAGGAACAGAATAGATCAAACAGGGGTTATTTAGTGATCAGGGGAAATGTTTTTCATTACCCTTACAGTGATCGACACAGGACATGGTAAATATCATAAAAAATTATTAAACATCTAAATTATAAACTATACTGTAAACCATTGACAATCTTTAGTAGCTATGTTTCACTATTTGTATAACAATTATAATAATGGTACCATCCACATAAAAAAAGGTTTGGGGAGTGAGAGGGGGAAGGTGTCAAAGTACAGACTGGACACCTGATAATGCAGTGATAAAAGGAAAAATGTTTAAATTTTTAATTTAATTTTTTTGTTTTTTTCCCATTTTTTGAATATCCCAAAACTTTAATTTAATTTTATTTTTAATGGTTTTCTTAAAGTTTCCATGTATTTTATCTCTTACATTTAAACCATTGTAGTTTTAACCACAGACCTACAAATCCCCAGAGTTCATCTCTTCCTTCCTCCTACCCTGCCCCCTGTTCCATGGAAAGTCCAACCCAGTCCCCCTATCCAACTTCCCCTCACATTCTAACACCATCAAACCCAATCACATCAATGCACCACTATCACCCACATCAGCTGTCCAACCACCCCTTCCACCTTATCATAGATTTTGCCCTTATTGAGCATCAGCTCAACATCCTCTACTCCCTTTCTGTCTCCTGATAACCCATCTTCCAGACATTAGGTCTGTGAGTCTGCTCAATTTGCTTAAGTCATATCAGGGGGGTCATATAATATTTGTGCTTCAATGACTGGCTTACTTCACCCAGCAAAACGAAAAGACAAATTCTTTATGTATTAATTCAGGCCAATTTCAGCGGTGGATACACAATACAGAAGTAGTGATTTTTCTCATGGGAACACAGTATCACAAGAAGATGGTAAGAAGTAACTGATGGGCAGAGTGTACCAAATTCTCAATAAAACAATCTATGATAATCACATTCTTCTAGTGGCTGAAGGCATGGATCTTGGTTGTCACAGGAAAATTTGACTGCTACTCTACAGTAAAAGTAAGAAAGTGTATGCCTGCATTATAGAAGATCCCTTAGGTCATCTCTTAGTACTAACATGCCATATGATTAAAATCAATAGAAAGGTACAAGAGTCCAGTTCATGTAGGTTTATTAATAGTCTGAACTCTTAAGGATTAAAGTGTGAGTTCATTCTATCAAAGAAATAACTATGACCATATTAGGTCCTTGCTCAGGATAAAGTGTATAAGCAGATGCTAAAGTATCAAGAAAAGATAACAACCCATACTAAGGAACAGGAATATATCACCCAGTCATAGGAACAGCCAAGAATCCATATGAGACTCAGGATTTAAGACAACTAAGAAATAATGTTCACAGAATCTTCCCTAAACAATTGAAGGAATTGAAGAAAAATATGACTAAAGAATTAAAGGATATTAAGGTGACACTGTTAGAGCATAAAGACAATTTTGAAAGCCTTCTAAAAAGTGACAGAGTTTATGGGAATGAAAGACATAATGGATGAAATTAAAAATACATTAGAGACATATATGAGCTGCATTGAAGTGCTAGATGTATGAATTAGTATATATTAGGACATGACGTTTGAAATTGAAAAGATAGAGGAGACAGAGGAAAGAATGCAAATAATTTAACAGAGTCTCAGGGAACTGAATGACATGGAAAACAAAACATATGTGTTATATATGTATCAGAAGAACAGAATGAAAAGTAATATTTAAGGAATTACTGAATTAAAATTTTCCAACCCTTATGAAAGATGTGAATATCAATATTCAGGAATGGCAACTTAACTCAAACAGAGTATACCCTAATAGACCTGCTAAATATCTATTATTTAGACTGTAAAACGGCAAATGATAAAGTGAGGATTTTAAGAGCTGCAAATGATAATGTATTACTTACATGGGAGATTTAATAACAATAAGTGCAAACCCTTTTCAGAAATCATGGAGGCAAGAAGGCAGTGGTACAATATATTTATGGTACTGAAAAAGAAATAGCTTCCAGGCAAGAATGCTTTAGCTGGCAAAGCTATCCTTCAGAAATGAAGGTGATTTTAAGACTTTACAGACAAACAAAAATGGAGAGTATGTTACCATGAAAATGAATCTACAAGAGATCTTAAAGGGTGTGTTACAGCCTGATAAGAAAAGACAAGTGAGAAAGGCATGGAAAATTGTGTAGAAATGAAGAACATAAGAGAAATTGAAAGAGTTAAAAGACAAAAAGTAGTAAGAATGGAAAAGAAAGCTAAGGGATACAAGGGAAAAAGAAAGTAATGCCCTTATACTAGTAACTCTGAATGTTAAATGATTGAATTCCCCAATTAAAATACTTAGAATGACAGAATGGATATAAAAACATGAGCCATTTATTTGTTATCCAAAAAAGACTCACCTTAAATGCAAGGACACATTTAGGCTTAAAATGAAAGTTTGGAAAAAGATATTCTGCGTTAAAAGCAATAGAAGGTAAGATTGGGTGTAGCGATACTAATATCACATAAAATAAATTTTAAATGCAAAATTGTTAAAATAGATGAAGTAGTTTACAATATATTAATAAAAGGGACAATTGACCCAGAAGGAATACAAATAGTAAACATATAGGCACATACTATAGATGCCCAAATATACATGAGACACGCACTGGAATAACTGAAGGGCAAAACAAATGTCTATACAATAATACTTGGGGACTTCAACACTGAATAGAACATCTGGACAGAGGACAACTAAAAAAAATTGAGAGCTTAAAAAATGTTATCAATGAACTGGATCTAAAAGAAATTTACAGAACATTACACCCCAAAAGAGCAGGATATACATTCTTCTCAAGCGCTTATGGATCATTCTCGAGGGTAGATCATATATTGGGACATCAGTCAGATATCTCTTAATTTATGAACATTGAAATTATACAAAACACTTTCTCTGATCATGGTGGAATTAAATTAGAAATTAATAAAAGGAGGAAAAAGGGAATAGCCACAAATATATGGAGATTGAACAAAACACTCTTCAATAATAAGTGGGTTAAAGAAGAATAAATTGCAAGGAAAATCAGTAAATACTACAAGATTAAAGAAATTAAGAATACAAAATCCAAAAACAGCAAAGGCAGTGCTGAGAGGGAAATTTAGAGCGCTTTTCTTCAAAAAGAAGAAAGAACTAAAATCAAATACCTAACTGAACACCTGGAAGAATTAGAAAAAAAACAGGAAGGCATTAAAAAAGCAAGTAGAAAGTAAAAAATAATAAAGATTAGACCAGAAAGGAATGAAATTCAGAAAAAAACAATAGAAAAAAAAAACAACATAACTAAAGTTGGTTTTTTGAGGAGATAACAAAATTGATAAACTCTTAGCTACATTAACAAAGAAAACAAGAGAGAATATGGAAATAAAATTAAAAAGGAGAAGGGGGACATTACCTCCTACCCAGCAGAAATAAAGGAGATCATAAATGGATGTTATGAAGAACTGTATGCCAACAAACTAGACAACATTGATGAAATGGTCAAATTTCTGGAAATGCATGAACAATTTCTAGGAGAAATAGAAGACCTCAACAAACCAATCACAAGTAAAGAGAATGAAAGAGTCATCAAAAATTTCCCAAACATGAGTAGTCCAAGACCAGATGACTTCACAGGTGAATTATACCAATCATTTAAAGAAGAGCTAATACCAGAAGATTGTGGGAACATGGGCAAAGGGTTAGGCAGATAAGGCTTAGCTTTCACTAAAACAATAAAGAAAAAGCCAGAGGCTGCCTTGGGGACCTGCTTTGGGGTACAGCAAATCAGGACACTAATTAGCAACTCCCAGAAGAGTGATGGTCAGAGAGATGAAGAAGCTAAAATAAGTAATTGTGAGTTATTAATCCTCCTGGCTGCCAAGAAGGGCTCCCTATCCCCACCCCAGAGATATTAAGCAAGGGTAAATCTCCTGGCAAATTGTATCTAACTGAGAGAAGAGCAGACATTTACCTCCATGGGAAGGTGCTCTGAGTCATCTAGACACTACTAGACAAATAGGGAAGACAGGAATAATCGTGGCTTGCTTACCTCAGTGGCTGGAATCTGCACACATAACTGGCCATCAGGGTAGACAGACTAGGTGAAGCCTCTGACCCCGAGCTCCAAACAGGACTGTGATGGCAGATTCCCTGTGAGAAGAAGGGTCTGGGAGGGTGGCGAGTGATTTATTTGTGGAGAGTTTAGCCAGCTGGTTCCCCCTTGAATATTGGGAGGGACCCTAACTCTACAGGGAGAGGGGAGGGGGATATCCACAGATAAGCAGTCACTTCCAGCCACCTAGGTAAAGAGAAGAATTACATCAGAGAGGAGGCAGAGACATGAGGCTGATCAGCACAACTCCAGCTGATTGCTGGGAATCTAACCTGCTTGAAGGAAAAGGGGCAGATAGACTTCTGAAAGGCTAATTAACCCAAAAAGGCAGGCTATCTCAGAGGAAGAATTCCTTACTAGCATATATGAGATCTCTGGTTCAAACTTTCCCTCTTCTTTGAGAACTGATACGCCAGGTTACCAGGCATCCAACTGAAACATTATGACACAGAACATATAGACATTTTCTTTGTATTAGCTTCTCTTGTATCTCTTTTTTTTTTTAAGTTCTTTACTTTTATTTCCCTTATTTTACTCACTTAAACTCAGTTCAAAACCTGCAGAAGGCAGGTTGCAGACTAAATGATTGAGGTACACCAGCAGCCTGAGAAGATCTTTAGGGGTATAAGAGAGAAGGCTATTTTTCCATGTTTATTTTTGTTCTCTTCTGTCTCCTTTTTTTAAAAAAATGAGTCTCTGCTGTCTTGTCTTTTGCTTGTTTTGTATTCCCTTCCTTTGTTTCTCTGCTCGTTTTTCTTTATTTTTCTTTTTTCTTTTGTTTACTGATTTACTCTACCTAAGCAATTTCTTTTCACTCCTTTATTTTTATATCTTTTGCTTTCTGTTATTCTTTCATTCCACCTCTTTTATTTGGTCTGAAATTTTTCCTCTCTCCATTATTCTCTGTTTACTTTCTCTGTTTTGCTTTTTTCTTTCTCTCTTTTCTTTTCCCCTCTTCTAACCATTCCAGCCTTTTAATTCATTCCATATATTTTTTCTCTATTCTGTTTCTTGTTTCATTGTTTCTATTCCACTTTCCTAATCTTATTCCTCTGTGCTTCTTAAACATGTTAATTTTTCAGTTTCATAGGTCTTGTACATTTGCTCTCCTACCTTTTACTATTATTATTATTCTTTTTGTCTTTCTATCTCTTTCCTTATCTCTGGTCCTATTTTTTTTCCTTTCAAAGGAACATAGACAGATCTCTCTCACTAAAAATGGCTGAGTACAGGCAAGATTCTGCCCTAGTGAGCTGCTTGGGGAACCCAAAAGCATGGGCAACAATTTGGAGGCAGTTGGACAAAGAGATAAATTCCTCAAGGTGCTGCTGCCTTGTTTCTTAGTTGCTGTAATTCCTTTTCCTTGATTTCCCCTTTTCTGTGTACAGCAGTTTTGTCGACCAAAGCTATCTCTTTTCCTTTCTTAATCTTTCAGTCTTCTGCTTTTTGTTGTTCTTACATTCCACCTCTCTTTGTTATGTCCTCAATTTTTCTGTTTTTTATTTCTATCTTGTCTATCCTATTTTCTTTCTTTTATTAGCTTTTTTCTTTTTATCTTTTCTTTTCTCTTTCCTTCTCTCCTCATCATTCTGGCCTTTTAATTCATTCTATACATTTTTCTTTATTTGGTTTCCCGTTTCATTGTTGATACTCCACTTTTTTATTCCTATTACTCTATACTGTTTACATGAGTTAAATATTCATTTTTCAAGGTCTTATATGGTTCCTCTTGTAATGATATCTATTATTATTACTATTATCCCTATTTTTTCTGACCACATTCTTTGGCCCTAAATTTTTCCCTCAAGAGAACAGCAAGAAATAGAATATGAGGAAAAAAGTGTCAAAGATAAAACTTAAAACATACACAAAACAGCAACTAAATTAAACCCTAGAGTAAAGAAAGAAACTAATCAACTAAATAAACTATTCAAGATAAAAAGACCATACTGCAACAAAAAATTTCAAACCATATTAAGAAACAGGAAGACATGGCCCAGTCCAATGAACAAACTAAAAACCAGGAAGAGATGCAGATACTTGCAGAACTAATCAAAAGGTGCCCAATAAATATCATGGGCCACCTTAATGAAGTGAAGGAAGAGATTAAGGGTATTAAGAAGACACTGGGTTCAGCACCTCCAGCGGCTACTGTCTTAACATCAATGATATAATTTCTTCCATTGGTAGACTCAAAATCAGTCAATAGTAGAATACCAGTAAGTATTGCAATTTCAAGAGCAAAGGTTCATAAGCATCATAGATGTGGAGACAGTGGACACTGGAGGTGCTGAAAGCAGGGAGAGGGAAAAGAGATGCAATATGGGTGCATTTTCAGTACTTGGAATTGTCCTGAATGACTTTGCAATGACAGATACATGCCATTATATATCCTGCCATAACCTACATAATTGAATGGGAGAGAATGTAAACTACAGTGCAAAGTAGAATCCATACTTAGTGGCAAGGCTCCAAAATATGTACATCAATTGCAATGAATGTACCACAATAATGAAAGAAGTTAATGTGGGGAAAAGTGGGAGGTCTGGGGAGTGGGGCATATGGGAATCCCTTACACTTTTAATGTAGCATTTTATGTAATCTAAGAATGTTTAAAGCAAATAAAAATATATTAAAATATAAAATAATATGTTATTTTCTCTTCTAGTTCAGAATATTATTACAAATGAATTATCTATTACATAAGCATTAGATTGTAAAATTAAAAATCAGAAATATCTCATATAAAATAAATAAAATTTATTTGTCCATATATACATATAAACACTAACAGTAAAAAGAAAATATGCACTGTTAACACAGCCTTTATTGCTATAATTGGTCATCAGATTTTTGTTAGAGTTTTTATCTTTATTTCTTCCAGTTTGTGTTCTACCATCCCTTCACTCTCAGACTGAAATTCATCTGTTTTTAATTCAAGATCTAATATTCCTGAGTTTCTGAATCCTCAATGATCCTGACAATTTAGTTCCCTTATTTTTCCCTGAAATCTTAATATTTGTCTTGGAAATTTTAAGAGATTTACAGAGAATCCCCTGTATTGCAGATATTGATCATCTACCCTCATTATGTTAAAATAACCATATTTCTCCTGGTCATCACTCCCTATAAATATACTCCCCCCATTTCTCTATTGGTTTAATGGGGGTGTGAGGAGCCCAAAATGTCCAGTGACATTCTCTATTATTAATTCAATAAATATCATTTCTGTTTTCCTCTATAAATGCATCATCTTTTGTAAGAAATATTTTAAACAAGCTGAACTGAAAATGGCAGGACAGGAAGAAAATTTTCTCTTAATGTTTTCTTAAAATATTAGTAAAAGGAGAAATTTGATCTTTTATCACTTGATTCCCATAACTATTTTTCTGAAATTTGATTACACAATATCATATATTGGTCAATACATCTTTAAGGAGTCTTAAGGCATTTTCTCTGAATAGACACTTGAATGTTCATGTAGACATTTCAGCATTCTATAATACCAGCTACTTCAGCATAATGGGTGCATGGTAAGAATAGTGAGTGTCCTGGGTGATGTGTCCATTGCCACATCTTTTACAGTGAAATAAGTTACTTGATCAGACTCAGTTCTAGGTGAGTAAAGTGATGGTGAATAAGATATTCCATAAGTCCGTAGATTATGCTATTACTACAAGCATTTTGAGCAAGTAAAGCAAATCCATAAATTTAATATCTTTAAGAAGTGTTTATTTCTGAGTGAAGAATCTTCACCTTTCATGAATGAAAATTTTTATTGTAATCAACTTTTCCCCAGGTGGTTTGCTAGTCCTGCTGAGGGGTTATTTATACTAGACACTTCATCTTGTTTTTTAATGATACCAGTTTTCAAAGTCCACCATATCCATATTTCTCATTCCACATGCTCTTTTTTACAATGTCACATTGTGACTGCTCCCATAAATTTTGCTGTTCAATTATCCCTCCCTGTGAAGATCAGGCCATTGTGATTGCCTCAGCCAATATAATGCAGAAGAACTGAACCCATGTAACTTCCAATTCTAAAACTAAAAGCATTCAGTTTGTCCTCTTGGGTTACTCACACATGAAACACAGTTGCCATGTTGTGCAGCAGCTCAAAATAGTCCACACAGAAACCATATGAGGAGGCCATATGTGGGTTTCCAGAACCAAAAGTACAATGGAAGTTTTGGCTGACTATTTTAAGAAAAAGGATAAAGATTTTAGGGAAATACTAATTTAAAAAAACACATATACTAATGTCAGAAAAAATATAAGGAAAAATAATAGAAATTACAAGTAAGTAAATTCAATGAAATTTCATGACACTATGTAATTAAACAATTCAAACATTTCAATATAGAAATGCATAAATTCAATGGGACATAATGGACAGGTACAGCTCAAATGAACCAGAGATTCTAGGCTACACATTTCACTAAAGCATAAACAGATAAATTGGAAAAAAATTCTTGGCCCATGATGTAAATTTACTTTCTATGATTTGCATACCTGAATTTATAAGCCACTTCATCTGATGAAAATGCAACAGAAATGAATTTCAAAACAATAGAACCAAATTTGAGTCAAATTTAAATATAAAAGCATTTGAAGTAGCTAATTTAATAATTTTACCTGGAAGAGAGCAAAAATACTACTTATTTAGACTTATGCAGTCTCCTGCTTTGAACTAAAATATTTTGCAACTGAATAAACCTCTGGACAATGTCATACCAAAAAATGATGCATATAATGGAGTAGCCAATGCACTAGAGAAGAACAAAGTGTGCACAGATAAGGTTTAGAAAGCTGAATATCAAATGGGCTGTATTACAAATACAAAGGTGCCAAATTAATGAGGTAAACATTCAAGATAAGAATCCAGAAAATAAGCATAGACACAAGAAAGAATTAGAAGAGAAATAAAGTAAGAAATGAATGAATAAAATTGAAAAGGATGCACCATATAAAATAAGAACCTATTCAGAAGTTTATTACAGGTGCACAATTTTTTAATCTACAATTACAAAAATAAAAATCTGAAAACCATTCTTACCATCAAGCTTGTAGGGAAATTGAATTTATTTACTACTATTTATAGTCTTTATAGATTTCTCAGTATGACTATTGATGCAATTTAATATACAATATTATCATGCTTGATTATGAAGCAATACTGAAGATACAATTGTGGTATCACATAATTTATAGTTTATGCACCACATAAATTTCTAAAACTTTTAAAATTCTGAATTCATGAACACATGTGGATCAATGAGCCACTTTTAAGAAACTATGAAAATGCATTTGAAAATTCAACATCTATTTCCAAAAAATCTGTTTATAGCCCTAAAGAATGGAAAACTGAAATGTATAAAATACCAAAACTGATTCAAGAATTTAAGGAAATTTTAAAGTTGCTTTAACCACTTAAGATAACTTTATTTTTTTTTTTAAATTGAAACACCAGGTCTATAAAGTTTTAAAGTTAGTTCTACTAAAGATCAAAATAACAGATGATCTAACCATATTACAGTTACTTCACATTCACCACCATTGGTGTTGCTAGGCTACACAGCATGTTATGATAAGCAGAAGAGATATAATGTCCAAGAATTGAAACAGAAAAATAAAACTGTTATTCCCCGTTAACATGAATGTCTACATAGAAATAGAAGCCCCAGCTATATTATAAGAATTATAACAGGATTATCTGAAGTTTTAAGAAATAAGAATAATATCCAAAATCAATTTCATTTGTATGTATTAGCAGTCAACAGAAAATAAATCTTGGAAAAAGCACAAATTAAAAATAAAACAAATACATAAGATACCCAAAGGGAATATCATATATTATATACAAAATTAAACATTTTTGGAAAGATATATAATATGTAAGGAAATGAGAAAATGTATCTTATTCTTAAATAGGGAGACATAATTTTATATAGAAATTACTTGCTCCCAAATTGTTTTATAGATTCACTGCAATTTCAATGACTATCCTGCAGTATTTCTCATGGAACTCATTGAGCAGATGCTACATGTATGGAGAATATCAGAAGGTATTAAAGACATGGGAATTCTGAAGGGTAAAAAGAAGGATGGGGAACTAGCCCTTTTATTATTACAGGAATAAAAAATGTGTGATATTAAAACGTGGATAACAAAAAGTAATACAATATATAAAATAGCTCAGGAACAAACTCATGCAAGAAAATTGTTATATGAGAAAGAAGAAATTGCTGATAGTAGTAGAATCATGACTGTTCAATTACTGAAGCTTCAACAAGTCATTACTTCATGTAGGAAAGGAAAAAGAAATTATATCTCCACCTCATACCATATGCAAATTCATTTCCTGATTATACACTTGCAAAAATCATTTTTTAAAGATTATAATTTAACATATTTATTCAGTTAATATTGTAAAGGACTCCTTCAATAAAATAAAAGATAACCAAAAGAAAAAAATGGAAATTTTACTCTATTAAATTTAAAAACTTTCTTGTTAAAAATACACTATGAATAGAAGGAAAACAATCTCTAAATTGGAAGAAGTTATTTATAAAACATGACTTACAAAGGAATAGTGTCCAAAATTTATAATCAACTCTTCCATACTATAAAAAGCCAAAACATATAAAATCCATTAGAAAAATGTGCCAAAGTTATAAACAAGCATTTCAAACAAGGAATAAACAAATCATCTATAAACATAAGAAAGACTGATTAGTAATTTTCTTTCTTTCTAATATTTTTATTGGACTTTGGTATTACAGTGATAACAGAGCTCCATAAAAAACTTGCTGGCATTCTTTCCATTCCAATTTTTAAAATTGTTTGAGAAAGATTGGTATTAGATATTCTTTTTAAAAAAAAATTATTTCACTTTGTTTTCTTAATATATTTTTAAAATATTTATATTTAGATTACATAAATATTACACAAAAAATATAGGGATTCCCATGTGCCATGCTTCCCACAACTCCCACTCCCATATAAACAACATCCTTCATTTGTGTGACACATTCATTGCAATTTATAAAGGCATCCTGGAGCATTGTCACTGAGCATGGACCATAGCTCACACCGTAGTTTACACTCTCTTCAACACATTTCTGCAGCTTTTGGGAAAATATAAAATGGCCTATATCTGTCATTGCAATGTCATTCAGAATGATTCCCAAGTCCTGATGAGGGTTCCCATTCTTCCACATCCTCTCCAACACTTGTAGCCCTCTGTTATTTTAATACCGACCAGACTAACTGGTGTAAGATTGTATCTGATTGTAGTTTTGATTTGCATTTCCCTAATAACTAGTGATGGTATGTTTTCATGTGCTTTTTAGTTATTTGCATTTCTTCCCTTATTAAGTGTCTTTTCAAGTCACTTGCCCATTTTTAAATGGGTTGTTTATCTTTTTATTTTTGAGGTGTAAGATTTCTATATATATGATGGATATTAGGCTCCTATCAGATATATGGTTGCCAAATATTTTTTCCCACTGGGTAGGCTGCCTTTTTACATTTAATTTTGAGGATATCCCATTTATCTTTGGTTGTGTAGTGCATGAAACCATTTTCTATGGGAAGGTCCTGTAAATGCTTCCCTACATTATTTTCCAAGGTCTTTCTAGTCTTGGCTCTTATATTTAGATCTTGGATGCATACTGAGTTGATTTTTGTATAAGGTGTGAGATGGTGTTCCTTTCACTATTTTGAACATGGATATCCAGTTCTACAAGCACCATGTTTTGAAGACGCCATTAGCTCTGAGTTGAATGGGCTTGGTGGCCTTGCGGAATATCAGATGACTCTATATGCGAGGATCTATATCAGAACTCTCAGTTCAGTTCCATTGGATAGTATGTCTATCCTTGTGCCATCTCCATGCAGTCTTGACCACTGTATCATTGTGGATGTATTTTTAATAATTCCTTACTTTTTTTATTTTTAAAAGATACTGAGATTACATAAATGTTACACAAAAAAATATAGGGATTCCCTTATGCCGATCTCCCCACACCTCCCACACCTTCCCTCATAAACAACATCCTTCATTAGTGTGGCACATTCATTGCAATTGATAAA
The DNA here is from genome assembly GCA_029593785.1 of Cabassous unicinctus. Lineage (NCBI taxonomy): Eukaryota > Metazoa > Chordata > Mammalia > Cingulata > Chlamyphoridae > Cabassous > Cabassous unicinctus. The sequence goes on along the minus strand of JAQZBX010054243.1, from coordinate 5,558 downwards.
TGCATTCTGGGGCATTGTCACTGAGCATGCACCATAGTTCACATTGTAGTATACACTCTCCCACACAGTTCTGCATGTTATGGGATGATATAAAATGGCCTATATCTGTCGTTGCAATGTCATTCAGGATGATTCCCAAGTCCAAGAAACGACACCATATTACAACTTTTTTCCCTTGCCCTGCCCCCAGAGCCTCCAGTGGCCACTGCCTCCACATTAATATTGTAATTTCTTCCATTGCTAGCATCACAATATATCTATAGTAGAATACCAGCAAGTCAACTCTAGTCCAGAGTTCATTCCCCGGTTCTGAGGATTCTGGGATGGTGATGTCCACTCCAACTCTAACTGAGAGGGAGCTTTGATCCCATACATTTAATGGATGGGACCCTCTTGCTTGCAGTTGTAGGCACTCTTGTTTCCTTGGTATGGTGGTTTTCAATCCTCACCTCCTTATTAGTTGTCATGTGTGAGTCCAACGAACTGGAAAGCAGGTGTGGCAACTTCACTGAGACTTTGGGCCCTGCTGGCATATGGACAGACCAAAGATTCTAGTCTCTTGGACATACACCTACAAACTCCATCACCAAGTATAGGTTTAAATAGAAGGGACAGATAAGCCATGTGTACGGAAGCCATAATTGAGTCCAACTCTGTCATTCTCAGGAGCACAAACTCCAAAGTAGTGCCCACTGCCAAAGCAACAAACTCCAGAGCTAACTGTCCTGACTACAGGACCTGGGTGTTTCCAGGGCCCAAAAGAGCCCCAATATTTGAGGTAGTACCCACTTTGGCAGTCTCTTAGGTCCTGCTGAGATGTGCATGAGCATTACTTCTGGGATGACATCCCCACTCACTTTGAAGTCTCTTAGCCATACAAACTCATTCATCTTTGCCTTTTTCTTCTTTTAGTCAATTTCTTTTTCCAGTTGTTTTGCTAGTTGGTGCTTTGTAGTAATCTCTTCATGTCAGAGAGGCTAATCCCTGGGAGTCATATCCCACACTGGTAATGCATTTATATGCTGAATTTGGCTTAGAGAGAGGCCATATTCAAGCCACAAGGAGGATCTCAGGAGACAAGTCTTAGGCACCCTAAAACACTAGGTTAAATTTCAATTTCAAAACAAAGGCTCATAAGATTGGTCATCACTATCAAGGGCCCATCAAAGGATCAACCTCATTTGCAAGTCATTGCCTTGTACTTGGGGAACTGTTGCTGCTTCATTAGAGAAAGTGGCACAGTTCTTCAGGATGGGAATTCAATATTCTCTCAGTTACTGTGTGAGTCTCCATCTACTGTGGCAATTACCCATGAACATTTCAATATATTTCTATACCTAATATGTATGCCCAGGTGAAGTTCCTCCCATGTATCCTCCATCACTGACACCCCACACCAATGATCCTCCCCAGCCCCAGTTGTAAACCTTCTGCAATTCAAAGCTTCTTCAAAAATGAAGATAATAAAATAGCCAAAAACAATTAATAGGAAAATGAAATAATAATCATGTCTAAATATAAGAAATAAAATACATAATTTATTTTAAAAAAACTAAAAATAAAATTAAAAGTTTGGGATATTTAAAAATTAATGAAGAATATTTTTTTAAAAATTTTTGACATCTTTCATGACTGTAATATCTGGTGTCCTGTATGTACAATGACATTTTCTTCCATTTATTCCCCAGTGTCTTACTTTTTTTCATTTTGTTTTCAAAGAAGTTTTAGGTCACAGGAAAGTCACATACAGAATGCAGGGGACTCCCATATACCCAACATTCTCCCACTTTTCCCCCTTCCCACATTAATAACTTTTATATGTGGATGATATCTTTGTTATAACTGATATACAAATAGTAAAACATAGCTACTAACCATGGTCAATTGTTTACAGTATGGCTTACATTTTACACGTACACTTATATAAATTTTGATGATATTTAACATGAACTGTGTCCATCACTGCAAGATCATGTAGAACACTTTCATTGCCCACTAAATAACCCCTATTCCATCTATTCAATTCCTCCCTCCCCCTCCCCTCAGGGCCCACAGCAATCCCCCAGCTTCACTTCTTAAAAGATTCATAATTACTTGAAACAACACTGAGGTCTTGAAACACTGCTTTGTCCTTCCTATTAAGAACTGCCAATGATCTAGAGAGACTCCTGTCCGTCTGTTTGTGCACATATTAGTCCTCCCCAAGATGGGAGTCAAACAACTTCTGACTCATTTTGTAGGTTTCCACCCACTGATACAACACATTATGAGAAAATGATCACTCACACACACACTAGGAGCCTGCACCAGGTGAACCCTGTCCCAAATGACCACCCCCCATCCAACACCCTAATCCAATAACCCTTCCTTGTCATATTGTCATAATAACATTCCCAACTTTTTACCTTCAACCACATACCTGCCAATCCCCAGTGTTCACCTGGTCCTTCTCCCAAACCTCACCCCAGTTCCCTCAACCTTGCAACCAACCCTTCCCTGTCTACCCACATATCAAAATGCACCTCCATCCCAGTAATATCACTACCATCCTGTCATATCCCTTCAATGCGCATCTACACACTTTCACATTTTCATAAATTGCAATCATATGAGCATTGGCTCACAACTTTTTCTCCCTCTGTATTTCCTGAACATCTATCTTCCAGACAATAACTCTCTGAGTCCGCTCAATTTGCATAATTCACATCTCTGATTTCATTTAGTATTCGTCCTTCAATGCCTGGCTTGCTTCACTCAACATAAGGTCCTCAAGATTCATCCATGTTATTCGGTGTGTTAGCATTGTATTCCTTCTTACAGCTGAGTTATATTCCATTGTGTGTATGTACAATATTTTGATTATCCATTCATCTGTTGATGAGCATTTGGGTTGATTCCAACTTTTGGAAATAGAGAATAACACCGCTATGAACATTAGTGTGCATATATCTGTTTGTGTCTTTGCTTTTGATTCTTTTTGGTATATACTCAGCAGTGGAATTGCTGGATCATATGGCAGTTCTATAGTTAGTTTTTAAGGAAGCACCAAACAGTCCTCCCCAAGGACTGGACCATTCTACATTCCCACCAGCAGTGGATGAGTATTCCCATTCATTCCCTTGTTCTCCAACACTTATAGTCCTCTGTTTTTAAAATAACCATCAGTCAAATCGGTATAAAATAGTATCTCACTGCAGTTTTTATTTGCATTTCTCTAATAGATAGTGGTGTTGAGCACCTTTTCATGTACAGTTTAGCTATTTGTATTCCTTCCTTGGAGAAGTGTCTTTACATTCATTTGTCCATTATTTAAATGGGTTGTTTGTCTTTTTATTTTTGAGGTGATAGATTTCTTTATATATGCTGGATATTAGGCGCCTATCAGGTATATAGTTGCCAAATATTTTCTTCCATTGGGAAGGCAGCCTTGTTACTTTCTTGAGGATCTCATTTGTGGTACAAAAGTTTTTAATTTTGAGGAGATCTCACTTATCTAATTTTTCTTTCACTGGTCATATTTTTTGGGTGCAGTTCATAAAAGCATTTCCTATTACAAGGTCCTGTAGATACCTTCAAGTTCTTTATGGTCTTGAATCTTATATTTAGATTTTTTGATACATTGTGATTTCATATTTCTATATGGTGTGAGATTGTGTTCCTCTCTCATTCTTTTGGTTATGGATATCCATTCTCCAAGCACCATTTGTTGAAAAGGCCATCCTCTCCCAGGTGAGTGGCCTTGGTGGGCTTGTCAAATATCAGATGACTGTATATGTGAGGATCTATATCAGAACTCTCAATTCAGTTCCATTGGTCGGTATGTCTATCCTTGTGCTAATAATATGAAGTTTTGACTAATGTATCTTTCCAATATGTTTTAAAGTCATGGGAAGTGGGTGTGGCTTAGTCGATAGAGCTCCCATTTACCATATGGGAGGCCCCGGGTTCGCTTCCCAGGGCCTTCTTGTGAGGGCAGGCCAGCCTGCGTGGTGTGGTGGGCTGATACAGCAAGACCTCACAGCAAGGGGGAGATAAGCAGACACAGAAAAAACACACAGCAAATGGACACAGAAAAAGACAAGCAGCAAGGGGGAGATAAATAAATAAATCCTTAAAAGAAAAAAAAATAAAGTTAGGTAGTGTGACTCCTCCAATATCATTTTTCTTTGTTCAATTTGTCTTTGGCTATTTGGAGCCTCTTGCCTTTCCAAAGAAATTTGTAATTAGTTTATCAAATTCAGTAAAAAATGCTGTGTTGATTTTTATTGGGATTGCTTTAAATCTGTAAATTGGTTTTGGTAGGATAGACATTTTATGGAAGTTTAGTCTTCCTATCCATGAACAAAGAATATCCTTCAATTTATTTAAGTCTTCTTTGATTTCCTTTAACAGTTTGTTTAGTTTTCTGTTCATAAGCCATTTACATCTTTAGATAAATTTATTCCTAGCTATTTGATTCTTTTAGGTACTATTGTAAAGGGTATTTTTTTTCTTGATTTCTTCCTCAGATTGCTTGTTATTGGTGTATAAAAATGGTCCTGATTTTTGAGCAATGATCTTATACGCTGTAACTTTCCTGAACTCGTTTGCGAGTTCTAGAAGCTTTGTTGTAGATTTCTTAGGGCTTTCTATGTATAAGATCATGTCGTCTGCAAATCTTGAAATTTTTACTTCTTCTTTTCCAATTTGGTTGCTTTTTTATATTTTTCTTGACTCAGTGCTCGAGCAAGTATTTCAAACACAACGTTTAAAAGGAGTGCTGATAGTGGGCATCTATGACTTGTTCCAGATCTTGGAGGGAAAGCTTTAGGATTTCACCTTTGTACATGATGTTAGATGTGGATTCTTTATATATACCATTTATCATGTTCAGAAAATTTCATTCTATTCCTATCTTTTACAGTGTTTTTACCAAGAAATTGTTCTGTATTTTATCGAATGCTTTTCCTTCATCTACAAAGATGATTATGTGATTTTTTTTTCAATGTTTATGCAGTGTATTACATTGTTTGAATTTCTTATGTTTAACCATCCTTACATGCCTGGGATGAAACCCATTTGGTCATGGTGTATAACTCATTTGATGTGCTGTTAAATATGATTAGCAAGTATTTTATTGAGAAGTTTAGCATCTAAGTTCATTAGAAATATTGGTCTGTAAGTTTTCTTTCTTCTGACATCTTTGTTTGGCTTTAGTATTAGGGTAATGTTGGCATCATAGAATGATTTAGGCAATGTTCTTTCTACTTGTATTTTTTGGAACATTTTAAGCAAGATTTATATTAGTTCTTTCTCTAATGTTTGGTAAAATTCACTTGTGAAGCTGTCTGGTCCTGGGATTTCTTTAGCTGGGAGTTTTTTGATGATGATTCTATCTCTTTAATTGTAATTGGTCTGTTGAGGTCATCATTTTCTTCTTTCATAAATGTAGGCTGCTTGTAAGTTTCTAAGAATTTGTCTATTTCCTTGAAAGTATAATTCTTTTTGACATATAATTTTTCAAATATCCTCCTATGATACTCTTTATGGGATTAGTGGGGATATCCCCTTCCTCATTC
>JAQZBX010054242.1:0-18690 GCA_029593785.1 Cabassous unicinctus | reverse complement strand
GTCCCTGTTGAAAAGATTAGGCCCTTTAGGTTCAGCATGGTGGAAACTGAGGCACCAAGAGGAGAGGCTCTACCCCTTACAAAGACAGCTAGGAGGCGAGCCGCTAGAGTTCACTCCTTGAATTTCCTGAAAGCAGGGAAATTGAGGCACACATTGGTAGCGGTTGTCTTCACACTTGAGAGAGCGTGTACTCAAAAGCGAGGAAATATAGTGCGAGGAACAAGCCTCGGTACGTCCCCGGGAGCTTGGGGAAAGGCGGAGGCAGAGCCGGCCGCGGCGCCAGGCCAGGCCGCGGCTGATCTCTGGTCAACTGCAGGCAGCCTACACTTCGTAACCGCCTTCTGGGTTTTGGCGGGGGGGGGGTGCCGGGAGACGGACGCCGGGTCCTCGATCTGCGCTCCGAGGCCTTCTCCCACTTCTGCCTCGCGCGCCGCTGCCGCATCCGTGCGCGGGCCGAGAGAGATGCCGGCCTGGGGGTATCGCCCGAGCCAAGCCGAAGGAGCGCGGGGCCGGGAAGCCTCTAGAGTCTCTGCGGGCCGGAGCCGCAGTTGCTGAAAGAGGAGGTGAGAAATCTCACTGGCCGTAGGACAGCACCCTTTCCTGGGGCATTTCCCCATCAGTACTGAAAGAGCGGTCGGTGAACAAGATGACGCCGCAGCCGCTCGCGTTGCAAAGACATTCGCGTTTTTACGAACTCGTCCCACCGAGTCGTTGCGGGCTGTAGTTCCCGCCGCGCCTGGCTCCTGGTCCTTACTTCCGCCTCCCGAAGTCCCTGCGGGTCCCGCGGAGCCCACAGCGGGCCGCGTGGACCCCAGCAGACTTTCCAGGTCGGAGACCCGACGTTTCGCAGCGGCTGTACGAGCTTCCTCCGTGCCTCGCCCCAAACCCCGGGCCGGGGTTCCCGAGCCGCCAGCGGCGTACCAGGTCTCGGGCCGTGCGTCCCGGGACGCTGGGGTCGCTGCGAGGAGCAGCCCTGTTACCTCCATCTCTTTCGCTTTCGGTTCGGTACACGCAGGTTTCCGTTGCGAGCCGATGGTCTCCCCGCCTCCCCGCGAGCACCCGGGAAGGCAGCGCTCTCCGCGCGGGGGTCTCAGGAGACGCGAAAACAGGCCGGAGAGCCCTGGGGCGCCGCCGGGGGATGCGTCCTGGTTTTTTTCCAATTAGACGCGGCGTTCGAATGCTGGGGGCATTTATTTCCCTACACCGACACAGTCAGCGCACCACGACATGTGTAAAGTCTGCCTGGGTCTTCCTCGAATTTAGTCCAACAACCAGGGTGTGTTTTTGTGTGTGAGAAACCCTCCAAGACAGCGAGAGGCGGCGGTTGCGGGCAGAAACAGAAAGAGCCCGTGAGCGACCGTGGAATGATCGAAGAAACGCTGGAGTCTGGGAGCTGGAGGCTGCGACTGCAAGGACTCCCGTTCAATTTTGGGTGGAGGTGGGGGACCGAGGGAAGAATTTTTTTATTTTTCACTTTGTTAATTTCCATAGTCACCAGCCTGAGCTACAATTAATTACTCTCCAGGCCCCAACAATCTGGCCTGAACACATACGTTCTTAAAAAGAGAAGCAGAAGGCGCTGGATGAAGTTCCAGTATGATTTAAAATCAGTCGATTTGCACACATTTTTTCTTTCTTTATTAAGATTTACACACATTGAAGCACACAGCTATTGAGTGGAAAGCTCAAGGACTTGTTCAGTATGTGCACCAGCACAATTGCCGCTCGGTTCCAGATAACAAAACATCGACGGCATCCCCGTGCACGAAAACTTCCGGGGGGTGGGGAGGTTTTTTTTATTTTTTTAGTTGCTTTAAGAATCTTTTTGAAGAGATTTCGTAGCGACGGGGACACAGTTTTGTTCCCGATCAGCAGTGTTTCTCCAGTAGGTGACCGTGTTCGTCCCGGCTTTTGCGCAGTGCCGACTCAAGCGCGAGATTACTGTCGGCTGCGCCAGAAACTTCTACCGCCACCGGGCGATTCCGGAGTCACGGAAACCCCGGGCCGTGCGCGCTGCGCAGCGAGGCCGCTTTAGGAAAAGAAGTAAAAACAGCCTACATCTAAACGCTCCGAGGTCCCAGAGGACTCCCGTTGCAGAGAGCAGCGGTTCACACTTTTGTCCAAGGACGTACCCGCATTTCGACCTAGCCCTTTTCTCTCTCCTCTCAGTTCCGCGCGCAGCTTTGTTTTGGTGGCAAATGGATATGAAATGGAAACACACCGGCCTTTGCAGCTGCGGGAGGTGAGGGGCGGTTGGCGTCAAACCTGAGAGATGAGGAGAGCTGCCCTGAGCCCTCCCGGCTTGGCTGGCTTGGGGTAGGGTGTAGGCAGGCCGCGCTGGAACTGTGCGCCTTTCTTTCGCTGCAAGGAAAAGGGGAATTAGGGGCTGGGGTGCATGGAGTGAAAAGAGAATGCGTCCTCAGCCCCACGACTCCTGCTTAGGGAGCCCAAGGACCTAAGACCATACACCAGTTTTAGGGGTGAGTTGGGGGTGGGAGTGCCTTCCTGCCAGCTACTGGCTTCCCAGGCTTTGCCACAAGGCTTTGAGGTGACATGGCGGGTCATCAGAGTAGGAAACCGAGGCAACAGGTCTCCCCTGCCTAGTGATACCTCCCGGCAAATTCCGAGTGGATGCCAACGGTCCACCTTTGGCTTAGTGGCTATAGGAGCAGCACACCATCGGCTGTCCAGCTGCAGCACTGCTGGACAATGAGAAGAGGCTCTTCTTGCAAACATTGCCTTCCCTTCGGGGAAAGTAGAGGTGACCTCTCTCCGACCAGCAAGCCCTCCTAGCCGCAGCCGGTATTGGCCGGTGCTTCTCAGACATCAGTTCCCGGTGGCTCCCGGTCGGTATCTCCTGAGAGGTGCAGCCCTGAGCTTTCCTCTCTCCGTTACAAAGTGCAGATGGGCGACACTCCCATCTCCAATCTAGATGCTTCTTCCTCACCCAGTACCGAGTTTCGACATAGCCCAGCGGCAGCAACTGCCATGCTGCCCGGAAGTCGGTCTCCCCAGAGAGCGGGACAAAAATTCAACTCGAGAGAAGCCTCCAGTGTGTTCGGGGAAGTGTCGCTAGGGCACCAGTCGCACCAGACCCGCGCACCCACCGACCCATCCCCCAGCGCATTGTGCCGCCTTAGCAAACACCCTCTTATCCGCTCCATCCCACCCCGCGCCCGCCAGCACCCAGGACGAGTGGGGAAAGTGGAAACGTTGTTGAGATCCGCCAGGAAGGAAAAGAGACATGCAAAGGGGAGACGCGGGGAGCGAAAGGCTGGGGCAGAGGTGGCGCTGCGCAGAGTTGCCGGCGGGTTCGGATTTTGGCTCCAGAGGCATCTGCAAGGGTCTCCGCGGCGCCTGTGGTGCCCTTTTGGAAAGGTGGGAGTTACTGGGAGAAGAGGCGGCGCCGCCCGCTAAATACTTGTGTGGGGTTTTTTTGTTGTTGTTCCGGCGACCGCGCTGCCTGCACTTGGGACCTGTGTGTACTTCATCCAGTTCTTAAAGCGGATTCTCTAAAAGCGTATTCTCATTCCAAAGTTGGAGCCGTGGGGCATGGGCGTCGACCCCAAGCACCGCGAAGCCCGACAGGGTCCCACAGTCCGCCAGGGTCGGAGCAGAGGGAGTGTTTTCCGGGTGCTCCGAGCGGGGTGCGGCGAGCACGCCCGCGCGGAGAAGGGTGCGAGGCTGCGCAAGATTGAGGCCGCGGCGGCGATGTCCCGCTTGGCACACGCGCCGGGCAGGGCTCACGGTTCGGGTGTAGGTCGCGGCATGTCTCCACCGTTCTCTCCCCACTCCCTGCATGGAAGTTGAGGAAGTCCTTTCCCCTCTCTGAGTCTGAATTTTAGCTCTGCGAAATGCGGGAGTTTGGACGATTTCCAAGGCCCCTCTGAGGTCTCTGTGCTGGTACCAGGCTGGCCCCGCCGTCACCCTCTTTCCTTGTCCTCTCCACCCCACAAACATATATTTTCGTCCGGGAGAAATCGGACTAAGGTGGGCGGCAAAGGCTTCCCTGGAAGCAGAAACGGGTCCTGAGGGTTCCCAGAGGTGTACAGAAAGGGCACAGTGGGGAGTGGGGCAGCAGTGCCCGGCCGCCAGGGCGCAGACCCCATCTCTGTCACTCCCACTGCCGCTGCAGTACGACCCGGGGCTCCCGGTCTAGGAGGCCCGCGGACGAATGCAGCTTCTGGGCCCAGGGCTAGGGTGGTGAGTGCCAAGGAGGGGTGAGCCACCGGGCTCTTCATGCCCACACGTGGCCAGGCTCAAGCTCTGGGGTTCCTGGCCCCTTGGGGGTGGCTCTTGTCCCTCCCCACCCCCACACGTCTCCGCTCATCTTTCCTTTCTATGCATTTTTTGAGCACCTACTATGTGCCGGCCCTTCCCTTAGGAGAACAAGCCAAGCGCCTGCCTGCTGTTCTATAGCTTACGTCCTTCCAGGCTTATAAATGTTCACTGGCTGGAAAGACGAATGAAGGAGTCAACACTTTTCCAAGTGTTGTGGCGAGCATCAGAGAGCATATCCCACACCCTTATTGCACAGCGTGAGCGCGGGCGGGTGAGCAGGCCGCCGGCCGCGCGCCCCGCCCTACTGGTGGGACTTTGGACCTGCTGCCGGTGTTTCAGGGTGTGGCCGCTTGTACTCATTTGCGTGTACCCTGGATGAGAGGCTGCGCACCCCCTAGCTTTTGCGTCCGTGTGCACCGTGTGCACCGTGGACGTGAGCTGCGTGCGTGCAAGGGCGAGTGTATGTGCGCGGCTCCGGACGTCCCTCGGGGCCCATGTGTGGCGTCGTCTCTGCCGCCAGAGTCGCTCTCCCGGAGGAGTCAGTGACTGAGTGGCCCGTGCGTCACGGCCGGTGGCCTTCCCTGCCTCTAGCCGCGACTCGCGGGGGAGGCTGACTCACTGCAGAGACTCTGAGGCAGAGTCTTCCTGAGGCCAGGCAAGCCCGGGCGTCCGCGTAGGGACCTCAGATACGGTTAACCCAGCCCACCCTCACCGTGGCGAGGCACCCACGCCCTCCCCAACCCACTAAGGTACCCTGTCCTGTGCTTTTTTGAGAAGAAGCCACTTCCTGCACGTTGGGGACCCCATTTAACAGATGAGCAAACTGAAGTCCAAGGAGGAATGGCCCACAGTCGGGTTAGTGGGAGGGGGTTGGCGGGAACCCACTACTGGGTTCTCCTCCTTCCTCTACCTTGAGCCGGGAGGGCGGCAAGGGATTGGGGAAAAGGCAAAGCCTGCCCTTCTCGCGACCCACCAGTAAATCGACTCTGTGCATCAAATAAGGCTGATACTTCGAAGTCCCCCCTCCCTCCATCTCCTCAGAAATGAGACGCACCACACCATGGCTGGTGGGGTCGGGGTCGAGGGTGGGGCACCAGGAGCGCACCATGGAGCTCTGGCGGAATTGCGCGGATGCGTCTCGCCAGCGTACCCTCCTGCTCTCTGCCTGGCTCCCCACGCCGGATTTTCTTTCCTTAGCGCATGGAAACTACCCCGAAAGCGCCAGAGTTGGCGGCGCCCACACGACCCCCGCCCCTCCCCGCTGGTGACTTGCCACCGCTTCTGTCTACAGGCTCAGGGGCCTTGGTCACGGTCAGGAGTCCATAGATAGCGTGCCACACTCGCAATAGGTCATGGCATCAGGGTGGGAGTCTCAGCGTTGAAAGACATCTGCTGGCCGAAATGTCATGTTTCACAGACTAGGGGACTGAGATGCCTGATTCTGTTTATGGATCCTCACCAAACTTTGCCTGCGCTGTGCCAGGCCTTGTGGGGGATTCTGAGAAGCTCTGGACACAGTCATTGCCTCCAGGTCCAGAGGGCGAAACAGACAAGTAACCAGGTCATTCCAGTTCACTGGGACGGGTGCTGAGACAGGGAAACCGCCTCAGGAAGCACAGAAAAGGGCCGGTTGGCTCGCCCTGAGATGTGTGGTGGCAGGAGGGCTGCCTTCAGAGTCTTGTTGCTCATTAGAGGTCACCTCCAGGCCCCTACCGGGGGAGTGCCATGTGGGCATTACATTGCTGAGTAAGGGGTGGGCTCAGGGAGATTGAGGGAAGTTGGGAGCTTCTAGGACCACGGGATCGTCTTCTTCCCTCCTCCACCTGCTCCTTTTCTCCCTCCATGCTCTTTCTCTGGAGATCAAGAGATCTGGATCCAAGTCTGGACTTTTCCACAGAAATAGCCATGAGCCTTTGGAACAGCACCCTTCCCTCTCTAGTCAGCACTCAGTCTCTCCCTTTGTAAGACAGTTACTTTGTGCCTGTCCTGCCTTTGAGGCCTAGGGGTGTGGGGAAGGAGAGAGATAGTATGTCTACAGATTCATCCTCAACCATCAAGTTCTGTGCCTGGGAGGACAACGGAAATTCCTGTCGCAGCCCCCACTCCCTCACATTATGTCCTTTGAAAGTTCTAGGTTACTACATATGGTGGTGAAGGGTTCTGATCAGGTTTCAGAGTGGGGCTGGAGACATTGGGACCCTCCTGGATGTGAGCTTTCTCCATATCCAGGGGTCTCCCTGGCCCTGGCCATAGCCATGTTCAGCCACACAGGTTCACATCTGGTTCCCATTGCAGCCCTGAGCTGGGACAACCCCATGGCCCCTGCCTTCTAGGAGGGAGCTCACCTTCCAGCCTGGGTTACCAACACGTACACAGCTCTGCTGTTCAGGTCCCCCACCTGTGCAGGGCCTTAGTCTCCTCACCCGTGAACTACTGAGTGTGACTGGATGATTTCTAAGGCCCTGCCGTTCTATGACATCGAGGCCTGCACTGAGTGAGGAAGGGGCAGATGGGTCCTCCAGGATCCCCGGGAGATGCCTGGGCCTACTGCTATGCCCGACTCATTGCACTGAGAGAGGCCCCTGGGGGGCAGAACATTGGTGTAACCTGCCAAAGGGTAAGAGTCTGGACCTGCCTTGCCTGGCTTCTTGCCTAGGTTTTCCCATCTGCAGAACAGGTACAGTAACGAAGTGAAGCTGCTGGGGTGCGAGGCAACCGGGGATTAGAGCTGGCAGGGCAGAGCCTCTGCTGTGGATAACTGCCAGGTGATGGCTCACGTTTATTGTGCACACCTGTGTGCCAGGCATTGTGCCCAGTGCTTCTTGCATGTGATTTCATTTAATCCCTATCAAACCTGCTGAGGTAGAAACTATTATCATCCTTGTGTCATGGATGAAACTGAGACTCATAGAGGATAGGTTACTTGCCTGAGGTGGGTAATCTAGGAAGAGAGAAGACAATGGCTTCTGGGCATCCCTTTCTAAGATGATCCTAATTAGACTCCCCAGGTTACCCTAGTCCTATCCCAATGATCTAGGGGTGAAAGGCTGGGTATTACAAACATGGCCCCCAAACAGCTCTTTCCATCCCGGTGGGGGGTCGTGGATCAAAGACTGGCTTTGGCGCTGGGCATTTGGGATTTCTGGTTCTCACTCTGACCCTGGACACAACTTCTTCACCTGTTCACGTGTCCTGTGAGCCGTGAGGGAACAGGGTGCCAAGCACAATGTAGTTGCCTCTTAACTGGAATGAGGGTTTACTCCTGGAGTTCCCAGAGGCTCCGCAAACAAGCCAGAGCCTCTGGTCGGGGCAGGATGGAGCTGAAGGATGTCTGTGGAACTGAACGGTGGGAAATAGCACCTTCCTAGCAGGGCGGATAAGAGGGCTGCATGGGGTTGTGTCTCTTTTGTTTCCAGATGTTTCCCCAGTGCCTGGAGCAGGGCTTGGTATTCATAGTAGGTGCCCAATAAGTGTTTGTTGATGAGTGAGTGAATGATATGGCATGTGAACATGCTAGGAGCTTTATAAATCTTCCCTTCCAGTCTCCCTTCTCCTTCCTTTGAATCCAGGCCTGCGGTGAGGATCCTCTTGCACCCTCGTGGAAACCAGTTTCTTTCCGCAGGGTGGCTGTGGAGTGTGGGAGCAGGGAAGCCTTGGGTAGCCCTATTTCACACGAGCCTTGGGGCTTCTCAGACTCTGGCAGTTGGAGGAGAGCCACGTTTCCTCATCGCCTGTCCCCTCAGGTCTCAGAGGCCGTGGGTCTGGGGTCTGGCTGCTTGGGGGGTGAATCCTGACCCCAGCCTCTGTGAGCTGTATGATCTTGGCCAAGTTTCTTGAACTCTCGATGCTAGAGTTCCCTCATGCATACCTCGAGGATGATAATACTCCTGCCCTCCCAGTGCTATTTGAGAATGAAAGGAGGATATACCTGAGCCTGGGGTGTTGACAGTGCTCAGGGGGCTGTGACCTCTACTACAGTGAGCCAGGCTCTGTGGGCTTGGTGTGGACAGAGGTGGAGGAGACCCTGCCCAACGGGGGCTGCTTCTTCCTCTTTAGAGAGGGAATTGGCCATAAACAAAGTGCTTAGTCAAAAACTTCTCTGTCCATCCAACACATCCAGCTGGGTTGTGCCCCTGTGTCAGCCAGTGAATGAACTGGTTCTCACGCTCAGGAAGCTGCCAGCCTTGGTGGAATGTGCCATGGGCAGTGGGCATCCCCAGGGAAAGTGTCATGTGGACTAGAGCCTCTTGGGTAAGTGGAGCATTTGAGTTGGACTCTGGAGGATGAATAGGAGTTCATCAGCTGATGGAGCTGGGAATGGCATTCTAGACCCAGGACATGGCATGAACAAAGGCTTTCAGACAGGAAGGTGCACTGTGTGTTTGAGGTCTTCCACAGTGCGTGGAATGCAAGGGGCATGATGGACCCTGGGGGTTTAGGCCTGAGGTTGGCAGGCAAAGCTGACAGTGCCATTCACTTTCTGGTAAGAGGCTCAGACTTTGGGGGAGCCACTGGAGAACTCTGAACCGTGCATTGAGAAGTCGGGACCCCAAGTTGAGCGCCCTTTGTGCTGCCTGGCCCGGCCAGTAATGTGAAATCCAGAATCCCAGAACCCACAAAGATCCTCATAGGCCATACTGCCCATCCCCTTGTCCCCAGACCAGCAACTGTCCAGCCAAAGAAATTCAGCTCAGGGACACATTTGTTTTCTGGGAACCACGGCTGGTGAGGAGGGGTTGGGGGCAAAGCAAGTGGTAAGGATGCTGGAGCCACAATCCTGGTCCCTAACTAGGTCCTGGCTGCTTAGGAGCCCCATGTCCCTTGGACTGACCATCATGTGAGGACATGGACTTTGGGGAAATTTTCAGGTACTCATAGGATCCACACCTGCCTCTGGAGGGGCTCAAATCTGTGACCACTCCCAGATGAGTCCAGAACCCTCTCCAGGTGGAGCTGGGAGGAGTGCCAGGAGGGAAGCCTGCTGCCCACTCTCTACCCTACTCCATGCTTTTGGCCTTGTAGCACATCTTGAAGATTTTCTGTTTGATTCTCATACGAGGCACATGCCACTCCCTGACGCCAACCCCAGCTGTCCCAAGTGGCATCCTCCAGTGAGCTGCTCGGCCAGGGACTGAGGCTCCAGGGGCCTCTCTGCAGGCAGCCAGAGATGCAGGGGCCTGGAGAGAAGCCGCTGTCACCTCCAGGGGAGCAGCAGGAGTCCCAGAGGACTCTCTGGCAAGGGCAGTGCTTCCTTGCCTTGGAGTCACTGGTCCAGTGGCCGGGGGCAACACACAGCAGGTTGGCTCCCAGCCCACCCTTGCTGACGGCTCCCTGTTCCATTTAAACAGGGGCCTGTGTGAGCCTGGTTGCCCAGCCAGGTGCCCTAAGGGGAATAACAGTCACAATTTAGTGTCCTTGGAACCTCATAGAAACTGTGTTCGTCCGACAGTCGGGCTGCACAGGCTGTGCGGAGCTCCAGATGCCGTTGGTTTGGAGAGGCCAGTGCAGCCCAAGACCCGGAAGTAGGTATCCTGGGTTTGAAGCCTGAACAGTTGAGTGATCTTGGGCAAATTAATTGACCTCTCCCGCTTCAGTTTCCTACTCTGTAAAGTGGGCATAAGAATAGCATCTACCTTTTAGGAATATTATAAGAATTAAATAAGGAAATATAGGGAAAGGACTAGCTCCTGGAGCAGAACAGGTGGTCGTTAAATGTTAGCTGTTACAGTGATAGGATGTTGCTGGAGCCCTGACTATGTCAGGCGGGTCAGAACCCTGCAGGCAATTACAGTTGACGTGGATGCATAAAATTGGCACACGAACAAATTGTTACTGGCTCCACACTGTTTGGTTGGCAAATTGTTTATAAGAGGGATGGTGATGAAAGGAGCAGAGGCTGGCCATGTGCCTAGCACAGGGCAGGAGGGATGAGCAGGAGAGCTGAGCACCCCACAGTCCGTGTCTCCCCAGGCTGCTGCACCCTGTACCCCGATGCACTCCAGTGCTGGGGCATATCTTCCTCCCCTTCCCCTCTGAATGTCTGCTCCACGTGTCCACCTGACCCAGAACTTCAGACCAGGAGGTCCCCAGAGCAGAGTTGTGTTATGATCATCTTAGCGTCTGCACAGGGCTGGGCATGGAGACCATCAGGCTCAGAGGATGCTGGGAGGTCCTGCACCCACTTTGGGCCCCAGCTGGTTCATCTGTAAGTGATGAAGCCCTTGAAGAGCATCACTCATGTCCCACAGCCTGGGCTTGGAGCGTTCCCACCAGCCTCTTGGGAGATATTAGTATCCCCAATCTGCACATGAAGGTGAGGTCCCATGAGGCCCAGAAGCCTGCCCAGGACCACTCAAGTAAGAAGTGTCCCTGCTGTGACTTGGCCCAGTTCTGCCTAGAGCCAAAAGGCTCTTTTCCCTCTTCACTCCACTGCCCGGGGGCTAATGCCAGCTGCCATGACCGGCCTCATGCCTGTGTGCAGATTAAACAAGACCACACACAGGTGGGGTGCACCTGGGAGGCATTTGCAGCCACAGCAGGAGTTCTGCACCACGGCCTTCTTGCCCTCACCTGCTGAAATCGTGGCCTGAGATATGATGGCCCAGGCCCCATTTCCCTCCATCCCGGATCTGGGCCAGCCCTGTCCAGGGTCCCTGCAGGTGGGAGCAGCTCCCATGGGCGAGGAAGGAGGAGCTAGCCAGACCCCTTCCCGAAACTTGCTCTAACTGACAGCAGGTGGAACAGCCTCCTCGTTTGCAGCTGCTCAGCCTCAGCTTGGCGCCTGGGGATGAGGGCAATTGGGATAAATACTGCTGTAGCCAAGGCAGGCAGACAGGGAGGGCGGGGGTTTCCCCTGTGCACACACGTGCCTTCACCCTTGCTTTACCTGATGAATCCCACAGGCTTAAGCCCCTTGAAAAATGATTTCGCAGAAGTTGGTACATTCTCACTATGTCATGGGCTTCATTTCCACAAGTAACAGGCTGAAAGAATATGTTGCCGTCACATATTAACAGGGGGTTAAGGTTTCCTTGATAGAAGGTATGCGCCATGCACTTTAAAGCAGTCTTATTTTGAATTATTTTTTTCAGTCTGGATGAGCAGAAGTCAACGAAAGAACCGTTTTCAATCAACACATAAATTGTGAGCATTGGAGGGGAGCAGAGTTACTTAGACTTGTATGCAATGGGTAAAATGCTCAAAACCCACCTACTCCGAGTTCCAACCATTTTTATACTGAAACTCTAACTGAAAGCTTAGATATAATTATCTTTTAGAATTTTTTAGATTTTGAAATAATTCCAAACTTACAGGACAGTTGGAAAAATAATACAAACCCCATACAGAGAATTCCAACCTATCCCTACCTCCTAGATACCCAGACATTTTGCTCCCTCCCTCCCTCCTTCCCTCCCACCCACCCTACCATCTATCTTATCTATCTATCAATCATCAATCATCTATCTAAACTATCTACCTATTTCCTGAACATTTGAGAGCAGTTTGCACACATAATATTTCCATGTACATTTCCTGTGAATAAGGGTATTCACTTATGTAATCACCTTAAGTGCAGTTGTCAAGTTCAAGAAATTTAACATTGATATACAGCTAACATTCTATATTGCAGTTTTTCCTTATGTCCCAATAATGTCTTTTGAGCCCTCTCTCCTCTATTCTCAGATCCCATCCAGTATTATGTATTGCATTTAACTGTCATTATCTCTTTAGTTTTTCTTTCTTTCTTTTTGTTGAATTATGGAAACATATATACAACATAAATCTTCCCATCCCAATCCCTCCCAAGCATAGCATTCACTGGGATTAATCACATTTACAATGTTGCAGTATCCTCACCACCATCCATTACTAGAACTTTCCCTTCACCCCAAACAGAAACCCTATCCTCATTTTGCATCAACTCCCCATTGGCCTGTCCCCCATCCCTGGTAACCTGTACTCTACTTTCTGTCTCTGTGAGTTTGCATATTTTCTGATATTTTCTTTGTGGTTACTATAGAGTTTAAATCTCTAACAATCTCATCCTAAATCTATAACAATCTCATTTGCTTTGATACCAACTTAACTTCAATAGCACATATAACCTGTGTTCCTATACCCTTCTGTCCCCCCACCTTAATGTAGTCTTGTCACAAATTATATATTTATACATTATGAGTCCCAAACCATTGATTTATCACTACATTTTATACATTTGCCTTTTAGATACTGTATGAAGTAAAATGTACAGTTACAAATAAAAAATAGAGTAGTACTGGTACTTTTATTTACCCATGTCATTATCTTTACCAGAGATCTTTATTTCTTCATGTGGCTTCAGTTAATTGTCTCTTGTCCTTTCCTTTCAACCTGCAGAACTCCCTTTAGCATTTCTTGTAAGGCCTGTGTAGTGGTGATGAAGTCCCTCAGCTTTTATTTATCTGAGAATGTCTTAATCCCTCCCTTATTTTTGAAAGATAGGTTTGCCAGATATAGAATTCTTGGTTGGCAATTTTTTTGCTTTCGGTACTTTAAATATGTCTTTGCACTGCCTTTTTGCCTCCGTGGCTTCCGATGAGAAATCTGCACTTAATCTTATTGAGGCTCCCTTGTACATGATACGTTGCTTCTCTCTCGTGGCTTTCAGAATTCTCTCTTTATCTTTGAGGTTCAACAGTCTGATTATAAGATGGCACAATGTGGTTCTGTTTGGGTTTATCCTGTTTGGAGTTTGTTGAGCATCTTGGATGTGTATATTTATGTCTTTCATTAAATTTGGGAAATTTTCAGCCATTCTTTCTCTGAATAGTCTCTCTGCCCCTTACTTTCTTCTCCTTCTGGGACCCCCACAGTGCATATATTGGTACGCTTGATGGTATTTGTAGCCATTTGGCAATTTGATGTAATTATGAATTCCAAAAATATATATTGGATTATGCTTGTAAACTGGCCTGCTAATCTGGACATGATTAAGTTATGATTAGGGCGTTAACTGGGCCACATCAGTAGGGCGTTGAGCCCCACCCCTTGGTGGGTGGGGGAATAAAATATAAAAGGCAAGGCAAAAGACAGAGAGAGCAGTTTTGATGTTGGAGTCTTGTGCTAGAGCCCGGGGAAGTAAGAGAGCTTGGTGGTGCGGAAGGAGAGAAGGCCCCGGGATAGAGATAAGCCGTTCACCTGAGAGTTCACAGCTGGCCTTGTGGAGAGAAGCAAAGCCTAGAGACCCTCATAGTCTACAGCTGACCTTGCGGAGGAACCAGAGGAGCTAAGCCCTGAGAGAAACGCAGCCCCAGGAAGAGAGGAACCCAAGAAGCCTGAACCCTGGCAAGCAGCTGTCTTGCTCCAACACGTGGCAATGGACTTTGGTGAAGGAAGAAACTTATGCTTTATGGCCTGGTAACTGTGAACTTCTACCCCAAACAAATACCCTTTATAAAGACCAACCCATTTCTGGTATTTTGCATCAGCACCCCTTTGGCTGACTAACACAGTATCCCACAGGTTCCTTAGTCTCTGTTCACTTTCCTTCATTCTTTCCCCTTTCTGCTTCTCATACTGGATGAATTCAATTGTCTTATTGTCAAGTTCATGGATTCTTTCTTCTGCCAGCTCCAATCTGCTGTTGAATGCCTCTAGGGAACTTTTAATTCCTGTTGCCGTGGTCTTCAGCTTGTTTGGTTCCTTTTCATAGCTTCCATCTCTCTATTGATATTTTCTTTGTGTTCATCTATCATAATGCTAATTTCCTTTCAGCATATCAAAGGCCATTTTTAAAGTCTGTGTAGAGTGATCCTCCTCATTAACGGTTTCTAATGCTTCAGTCTCCTTTGCCTGGGCCATCACTTCCTGTTTCTTTGTATGTTTTGTAATCTTTTGTTGAAACCTGGACATTTTGTTATTGTAATGATTTATTTCTGGAATTTACACTTAAACATCTGTTCCTTAAGCCTGTACCCAGCTAGCGTTATGAGAAAGCTTTCCTTGAATGCCAGGAGCTAACAAAAATAAAGGGAGGAAGGCAGGCAGGCAGGCAGGCAACTTTCCAGTCTCTACAGATTGACCTGTGCAGTTACTCTCCTTGGGGGTTCATCCAGACACTGAATTTAGAGAATGGCTCCAGGACAGAACATTGGCTCCTCTCTGGCCCTTTTTGCCCATGGGTCATGTCTTGGGCATTCGCATTTGGCCCTAGTTCTCTGGTTTGGATGCGAATGTCTCCTCTTCCCTAGGAAACTGGTTCCTCACCAGCCGGGCACTAAACTGCATGTTCTATGGCCAGCAATCCTTTGCCCCAGGCAGCACGACCTGACTGCTCTCCGATAGCAAGTTCTGTAGGAGACCTCTGGCTGCCTTCTGCATGCTGGGCAAGTTCTGAGACAGCCCACCAGACAGATTGGGCCAGACATACATGTCCCCAGTATGTGCACGAGGGTGACTCTGCTCCCTCTGGAACCAGGCCGGCTGTGCGCCAGGCCAGCAAGGGGATGGAAGAGGGGCCAGCCAGGGTGCCACCAAGACCCTCTCTTTTAAATAGACATCTTGATTTGGTGCTCACCTTGTTACTGCAGCCCTTTAACTGTTTTCTGGAGTTTTCTGAAAGACATTTCTGCCACTTCCTGCTGGTTGTTCAAAGCTTCGGTGGTGGGGGGACAGAGCCCTGAAACGTCTCACTCTGCTGATTGGGGCAGGGCCCAGTTGTTAAATGTGGAATTGTTAAAAGCAAAGATTGCTCTTTTTCATCCTTACCAACCTCAGAAAACTTTAAATAGCAACCTTGCTATTTAATTCAACAATTACTTTTCCCTTCTTGACACAGGGGAGAAGAACCTCTTTGCTTGTTCAGTTTGCAAATGATTGTTCAGGTTAGAATAAACAGATTTGGAGAAAGAGAACTCTCAGTTTGGGTGGAAAAAGGAAATTCTTTCCAGGCTGATGTGGTACTTCTGCAGGTTGAGAATTTCAGTGACTTAAACCAGATTAATTCAATTCAACAGATATTTGTTGGGTTCCAGATACTGGGCAGGAGATAACAGCTTTAGAAGACACTTTGCCTGGCCTTGTCAAGGTGCTATCTTGCAATACTTTGTGAGAAGTGGTTTAGTTACTAGAGGCAATTAGGGAAGCTCAGAGGAGGGTGTGGCAGGGAGTCCTCAGGGAGGAGGTGATGTTAGACTCAGGCCTGGAGAAGTGACTTGGGGTTCCATAGGAAGAAAAGGCCCAGCATTGGCCTGAATCACTGAGGTTAGCAGCAAAAGCCCATTTCTGGAAAGGCCCGTCTCCCATCTCCCCCTCTTTCAGGTGGTGCGATGGATGGAGGGTGGCCCACTGCTTGCACCCACGAATTCTTTTTATCTCGAGCACTCAAACCTTGGTGTGGCCACGTAAGAAAGTCTTCCAGATGTTGCCGAGAGTATAAGTGGCAGTGAGGTTTTTATAAGTAGTCCACAGCCGACCTCAATTTTGTCAGGTGGTTTTATGAGCCACTCTGCCCTGGATGCGATGATTAAAATTACAGTTCTCAATTGCAATAGCTATCATCTAACTTAAATTAGAAGATACTTATAGAAGAGTCTTTCTTGAAAAGAAACTAAAAGGCTTTTTGTTTGTTTTTTTTAGTATGTAACAAAATAAATTTACATTTAACATCTAATTTTCACATTTCACCCCGTTCACAGTCTGGTTCTATAAAACGGGCCCTTTGGGGACGGATGTGGCTAAATGGTTGGGTGTCCGTCTCCCATATGGAGGGACCCGGGTTTGATCCCCGGGACCTCCCGGTAAAAAACAAAACAAAAAACAAACAAAAAAAAATGGGCCCAATTTGAAGGGAACCCTGCGAGCTGCTTTGGACAGAGGTTTGTAAATTTCTTTCTGGCAGCTGGAGCTGGGGAAACGTGCACTGAAGGGAATGCACCTGGGGAAGGAAAGGCGGTTGGGACAAACGTTTGTAGATTGAGTGACTTTGCTTTGCTTTTTCAGCTGCTCTGGCCTAACTTGTCCCCAGATAATAATAGCTGTATTAGTATAGCACTGAGATCCCTCTTGATGGAAAGCAAGCTGTGCAGCAGGTGGCAGGTGGTGTGGGGTGTGTGCGCATTCAAACCCTCTGCCTCATTCAGACCTAGTAACTATTCTGGGGTATGGGTATTAGCAGCCTCACTCTACAGATGAAGAAATTGAGGCATACAGAGGCCAAGCCATCTTCCCAAGTAGCTTGGGAAACTCCTACCAATCATCTCTTTTAGTCTCTCCCGTTTCTTTGATGAAGAAAACTGACATTTCCTTGTCTTCTGTAAAGTGCGGCTAACGCAGCTTCCACAGACCCTTCTAAGCAGATCACTGCCTCGGAGCTTCCTAGATAGAGATCTGGAGTTGCCCCTGGAAATATCGCACACACCTGGGGCTGGGCCAGGAGCGCTGCTCTGCCCACGCCTCCAGCGTGAAGATGGGTGCCAAGTTGATTGGGCTTTGTCTATTGACTGCCTGGAACTTTGCCTAGGACATAGTTAGTGCTCCAGAAATGTGGAAGGGAGGGAGGGAGGGAGGGAGGCTGAATGAATGTAGCAAATAAGTGGCAGAATCAGGAGTCCAACAGGCCTGGTCTGCCATGAAGAGCTCCCATTCATTTCATTTTGCCTCGTGCAGGATTTAAGCTGCCCCGTCTTACCTGCCTTGGTACCTGCAGTGTTAAAGGGTCTCCATGGAGTTGGTTGGGGATGCAGGTTTTATTCCCGTTACAGAGGAGAAACAGGCTCAGAGAGACATGCCCAAGGCCACACAGGCCAGTGGAAGTAGAGAGGGGCAAGGAGCAGATAGACTACAGGACTGAAATTCGGGAGACTTGGGTTCAAGTCCCAGCCTTTCCATTAACAGGCTGTGTGATCTTGAGCCACTCACATCTCTCTCAGGGTCCTGCCTGTAAGGTGAGGGCATGGCCCAATGTGGGCCCTGAGCTCTATGGGCTTACTGTGGGGTGAGAGGAACGTGTGGAAGGCTCTCTCTGCTTCTCTGGCTGTGGACACCCAGGCCAGCTCCCCTGTCCCCAGCAGGCTGTGAGGTGCCAGGATCTCACCCAGCCAGACAAGCCGTGAGACAGAGCACCCCCTAAGGGGACAAGACCTGGGCTGGGTTCTGGAGGGCGGGGAGCTGGGAAACTTTGAGGAGAGCATCTTTCAGGGGTAGCTAGAGCCAAGACCCCCCCCCCTCCAGTAAGCATCAGGAGGTGATCTGGCAGTGTTAGATCATAAAGGGCTTCTCAGGGTGATCCTAAAGTTTGGTTTAGATTAGTTTTCTGTGATGGAAATGACTCCCGCGGCTCAATGGTGTCTCCACATGTCAGATGAAGCCTGCCTGTCCTCCTGCAAGAGCTTGTCTATGAAGAAAGACAGCATATCACTGCCTTGAGAGGTGGCAGGCAGGGCTCTGGGTTTGGAGTGGACCATCCATCTGGGTTTCTGCCCTTTCCCACCCCCTGGCTATGGGATCTTGTTATTAAACTTCTCTGGGCCTCAGTTTCTTCCTCTGGGAAATGGGGATAAAGATACTGACTTCATGAGGGATGTGTTGAAAAATAAATGAAATAGTGGATGGATCAGTACCCTACAGATACAAGGGGTTGTGTTATTGTCATTATTGTCATCATCAGCCCTGGTTGGAGACACCCCCCCCAACCCTGTCTAAGGCTTCTCAATTGGTAATTAGGACCTGCACAGTTGGGTGTTGTGCCTGGATTTACCATAAAAAATGCCTCAGTTTTCAGTGCTTAGTTCGAGAGTCACGCCTTCACTGAAGTTTTCCCTGACCTTCTCAACCAGAATCACTCCTTCCCATGGGCCCACCGCGTCTGGGATGCAGTACTCTTGCCTCCGGGGACCCCACAACACTTGACCACACTTGTTACTTGCCCATCCCCTTCAGGAGGCTGTGACTCCTGAAGTGTGTGGGAAAAGGACAGAAAGAAGAATTAGGGGCATAAAACTGGGGATTGAGTTGGCTGTGGGGGCTGAAGGCAGGACCGAGGCCCCAAGGGAAACTGACTAGTGAGCTTTCTTTCTAGCCTCTTTTTTTTTTTTTTTTAATACAAGGAAACCTCATTCATTTGGAGAAATTGTAGGAAAGTTGAAGTTATAATAGACAAAAATAAATGAATTAATAAATAACAGACTACTGCCTCCTGTAGGCCTTGGAATAGCTGTTTTCAGGAACCATGTGCTCCACCTGAGTCACTGATTGCTTCTGGGGAAGTGGGGGTGTCCAAATGATTGGAAAGCAAGGTTTGTTCCCAAAGTTGGCATTTGTCTTGTGACTGTGATTGCAGTGTGCAAGCCCATTTGTGGAGGCTACAAGTAGTGGGGAGTGGGTGGGTGGAGGGGCTGCTAACTAAATGCCTATCCAGGCCCTGCTCAAATT
>JAQZBX010054241.1:0-18758 GCA_029593785.1 Cabassous unicinctus | reverse complement strand
TCCAGTGTATTTTAAATTTCATTTATTGTGCCTTTCATTCCCATAAGATCTGCTATTTTCCTATGTATGTTTTCAAATTCTTATTTGTGCTCATCCAATGTCTTCTTAATATTCTTAATCTCTCTAGCCATCTCATTGAATTTATTAAGGAGAGTTGCTTGAACATCTATGATTAGTTGTCTCAACTCCTTTATGTCATCTGGAGGTATATCTTTTTCCTTTAACTAGGCCATATCTTCCTATTTGTTGGTATGGATTATAATTTTTTGTTGGTGTTTTGGCATCTGGCTTACTAGATGCATTTATTCTGGGTGCAGTTTCTCTCTTTAGTTTAGGGCTTTCTTCCCCTTTCTCCCTTGCTGGTCATATAGTAGGAGCTGAGGATGTACTTGGTGCTGTAAACTGTGAAGGCTCAAGCTGCCTGCAGTGCCCCAGGGATCAGTGAGGCTTCTCCCACCTTTCTCCTTTGCTAGGAGTAGGGACAGAGCCACAGCTATAATAATCCAAGTTGTGCAGGCCTAGACTGTAGTTGCCCAGAGAGACTGATGCAGCTTCATGCCCCTTCCTTTCCTGCCTGGGGTGGGGATAGAGCTGCAGGTGTGGGCAGCAACTAAGCCCTGCGGGTCCAAAATGACAGCAGTTGACCCAGTAGACTTCCGACTATTCAGTCTATGCCAGTCGAATGCACCTCTTGGTTACCTAGAGAGTCTGGTACAGGGCCTGCCAGCTTCATCCCTGCCAGAGGTGGGGCTGAAGCCTAGGCTAGGGCTGCAGTCAGATCTGGGTGGAAAGAAGCCGGTCCCTATGGTCACTGTGATTTTCAGTCCATCCCGCTTCCCCTCATGCAGGGGGCAGAGTCAAAATGGCGGATACCAGCCTCTTTCTGACTTGGATAGGTTCAAACTTTAGCTGGTAAATTCTTTAGCCAGCTGAATTTACTAATCAGTAGCTGAAGTCAGTGGCCAACCTTCTCTTCCCCTCCTGTTTTTGGGAAATGGAGCTTCCAACTCCAGCTACAGAATAACTCCTGAAGCAGCTTGTGCCTCCAGTGGAGGATGAGCACCAGCCTCTGGGGTGTGGAGGGCTCTACTTACGAATCTTCTCTGCAGATGGGCAGTTTCCTTCTTCCATTCTTTCAAGGATGTTGCAGGATGCACCTCTGGTCTCCTGGAGCCCCCAAACAGGTGCTTTAGATAGCTCTGGGTAATTACTAACTGCCTTGTAGCATGAACTGACTCTTGGAGTGTCTTACTCTGCTGCCATCTTGTTGGTTGTCTCTTGTATGAGGTTTTTAAAAAATATATTATTACAGGGAAGCAGATGTGGCTCAACAAGTTGGGTACTTACCTATCACATGGGAGGTCCCAGGTTCGGGTCCCAGTGCCTCCTACATGAAGAGGAGCAGATGCTGTCCCCACCACAATGAGCTAGACACCACCCCCTTCGCAAGGAGCAGAGGCCACAAGCCAGCAGATACCGCAGCCGACGGGGAGGGGATGTGGCTCAGGCCTTTAGGCACTCCCCTCTCATGTGGGAGGTCCTGGGTTCGGTTCCCAATGCCTCCTGGAAAAGGTGAGCAAACAATGAGCAGACAGACGAGAGAACCATCTGGGGGAGGAAGGGATAAATAAAAAAATAAAAAAATAAATCTTTAAAAAAAAAATATATATATATATATATATATTTCATTTCTCATGGGCACTCCCTAGGAGTGGAATTGCTAGGTATAATATATGGTTAGTGTTATAAGAAACTTCCAAGGAGTTTTCCAAAGTGGTTGTACTATTTTACATACCTACCATCAATGCATGAGAGTTCCAGTTGTGCTACATCTTACCAACTTTGGTATTATTAGTCTCTTAAAATTTCATTTCCCTGATTAACTGATGATGCTTAGTATTTTTCCATTCCTATTGGCAATTTCTCCATCTATTCAAGGTTTTTTGCCGTTTTTTATTGGTGATTTTGCTTTTTTACTATTGAGTTGTAAGAGTTCTTTATATATTCTGTATGCAAGTCCTCTGTCAGATATATATGTTTTGGGAGTATTTTCTGATAGTTGATTGCTTGCCAATTAATTTTCTTCATGATGTTGAGCAGAAGCATTAATTTTTGATTAAGGTCAATTTATCACTTTTTTCTTTTATAGCTCATGTGTTTTGGGTCCTAAGAAAGCTGTTCACTTTGAGGTCACAAAGTTTCTCTCCTATGTTTTTCTTCTAGAAGCCCTGTAGATTTAGCTTTTATGTTCTGGTCAAATTGATTGTTGTGCATAAAAATTATAATTATGATATAGGGGTTAGGGTTCATTTTTTTTTTTTTTTTCTATATTGATTTCCAGTTGTTCTGGCACCATTTGTGGAAGAATTTCCTTTCTTCATTGGATTTGTTAGGAGTTTGGTGAGGTCATTGTTTGATTGGGAAGAAGTCATTAGTGACCTCAAAAAACTTGGGGAATCTTGAGAGATACCAAACAAAAGGAGAAGGAAGGGCCTATACAACCAAGATAAGAGAAAGATTTAAGAGAAAGAACTAGAGGCCAGATTACAGGGGCTAAAGAGTATGGAAGCATGTGCAAAGGAGAGAGCAGGCATAAGCCACATATGTAAGGGATCTGGCTATGAAGGGAAAAATAAACATAGGACAGTACTTGGAACGACCATGTTCAGGTCAAGGCACCAGGCTCTGAGAGGGCTGGTGGTAAGAACAATGTAATGTTGAGAATGTAAAGGACTTTGATTGAAAGATGGTTCAGCTGACTTCCTTTGTATAGAGACCCTGGGACTCTCAGAGGAAGTCCTCTGACGTCACAGTGAACCTAGAGGGGCTTACTGGGAAATGTACATTTACTATGCAAATCTCTATTCAGTGCTCAAGACTTTGTTGGCTAAGAAGCGGTATGTCTGTAGAGGTGAGTTGTCTGAGTTACACAGCTAGTCTGCTAGATGGGATGAGCACACAGCACTAAGGGCTGCTGTGTCTGTAGCTCTGTGAAGAAGGACCACATGTTTCTTTTGGGCTCCAGAAACAGTTATCTCCACACCATTTCACAGGATGGGAATGCAGAGGACCTCCAGGAGATATGAGATACCATTAGCCCGGTGCTGGGGTGACAGATTTGGTAAACAAGTCAGGTCTTAATTCGGGGTAGACAGAGGTGGTCTCTGAAGTCAATCAGTAAGCACGACATGTGGACAGACCAGGGAATCCTTCAGGGGACAGTTCAGGGAGACCCACTGGCAACATTTCGTAATTGACAACAGACTTGACACACATACACACACACTCACATCCTCACGTGTTATCCATCAAATGCTGAATCAAGCATGGCTTTCAGAGTAAAGTTTAATGGCATCATTGGAGAGAACAACCTGCCAGTTTCCAGTTCACCGGGGCTTTGGAGTGGAATCAAAGGACACTGATGAGTGTGTTTTCTCCTCTGTGCTCAGGAAGGGAAAGAACACATGGATGCAGATATTAAGGGAGAATTTAAGAGGGGCTGTTCTGGATTGAATTGGGTTCCCCAAATATGTTCAAGTCCCAATCCCAGTCTTGTGAATGGGAACCCATTTGGAAACAGGATGCTTGGAGATGTTATGAGTTAAGCTGAGGCCAAACTAGATCAGGGTGGGTCCTCAACCAGTATGACAAGGTCCTTATAAGGAGAGGAAATTTGGACAAAGACAGAGAACAACCAGGTGACAGAGGCAGAGACTGAGTTTTGTCACAAGCCAAAGAACATCATGGGTTGCTTTCATCAGAACTCTACAAATTTCAGAGGCAGCATGGCCCTGCTGACACCTTGCTTTCCAACTTCCGGCCTCCAGAGCTCGGGCACAATAAATTGCTGTTGTTTAGAGCCATCCAGATTGCAGTACTTTACTACAGCAGCCCTGCGGACCCAAGACAGGCTTTTTAAATTAAACATGAAAACGTTAAAGAAAACGTTCCTCCCCTACACTTACATTTACCCAGCTCCTAGCCACCTGCTTTTCCACTTAAAAGTTTTCCTTGAAAGTTGACATGGGTAAGGAGGACAGCGCAGTTATTTTCCTTCAGATCTTTCCTTTTGAACTCCAGCCACTTTCCTGACCCCACACGGGATACTTTTAAGGACCTATTGCAATTTGTTCTCCCAAAGCAGCTACTAGCCAGAAGTCAAGGAAAGAATAATAACATTTACTGATTAGTAACTGTATCCTGATCAGGACTGTTATACACAGTTGTATAGGATGTTCACTGTACAATCTGTGTACAGCATTGGAGATGCCATTCATATCCTAGTCTGGTGTTGTGCAATGTGGTGGCCTTGACATCAAGTGTTTCTCTGAGCACTTTGCCAAAGCAAGTTCACTGAGTCTTTACAACCACCCTATGAGATTCAATCTTTAGATGAGAAAATCAAGGCTCAGAGAGGTAAAGCCACTTGCATTGAAGTCACTTAGCTGGTAAGTGGCAGAGCCATATAGCAGAGCCATATATCATAGACATCTATAATATCTCTGTGGACTTAAAATATTGGACTAAAAGGATTGTCTGTAGAAGCCAGGCAGGTGGACTATTTTGGATGGAGCCAGCAGCCTCAGGATGGGAAAAAGCCACTGATCTGGAGGACAGAGGAGAAGGAGGGGTAGAAACTTCCTGGGTGGCTAGAGGGAGATGCGGCAAAATCCTGGGCTGGCAAGGGCTGGAGGAGCGGATGCCCCAGTAACCCAGGTGGGAAAGCAAAGAGGCAGCCACAAAATGACAGGGCTGGCCTGGCCACAAGCAGCTTGGGGAAATCCCAGATGGGTTGACCCACTGAATTAAGGGATTAATGGTGGGAGTTGAGGGGGCTGTCCCATTGCTCAGACACTTGAGAAGAAATATCCCGTGCTGGCTGGGAACCCAGTGGGTCCTCTTGGGAAGGCAACCTGGTTCAGAGGGAAAAACAAAGGCTTATGATTTAGAGGCCGAGTCCTGATTCTCACACTTACTCAGGATGAGAATTTAGGAAGGTCATTAATCTCAGGCTTTCATCTGTAAAATGGGATTATAGCTGTAAAATGGCAGAATTGTTTTGGTGATTACATGAGACGTGATTTATGTACACAGTCAGCATTTAATAAATGTCAGTTACTCTGTGGCTTAGGGTGTATATGATGAGATGTAATCAAGCCCACTCACCCAAACCCCATGGCCTTGGAGCACACAGGTCACAGGCTGCCGTGTGGCCTGTGTCATCCTTCAGACCAGCCATGGGAAGGCCTTGGAGATCAGACCTACTCCACAGCAGGTGACACGGTTTCTTTTTGTTTTGTCTTTTTCTATGCCCACTCCACTTCTTTCCAGGTCTCCAAGCACATCACATCATCCTCATGTGGCCCCAAAGACAAGCAGAGCTGTGTAATCTGAATTCCTCGTCCCAGTGATTCTGGTTGTGAACTCCCAGAAGGGCTGGGTTGGGTCTTATTTATTTTCGCATCTTCAGGACTTGCCACCCAGAAGGCAATGCTGGCTGCACGAGTGGCGCCCCTTCTGTCTGGCCTCCGAGATTTAGCTCTGGCCTGTCCCTTGGGCTGGTGAGTTTCAGTGTATGTGGATGAGGATGCCGGAGTGGGATGGGAAACCTGGACTGAACTTTGGGCTGCAGAACCATGTTCTGGTTGCGAGCCAGGCTCGGTGGGTCCCTTGCCTCAGAACTACAAGACCTGGCTGTGGCAAGCTGCCCTTCCACAGGCAGTACCGTGTGCAGGTGGCGACTGGAGTGCCCTCCGCCACTGCACATCAGCTGCTCTGTCAGATGCAAAAATAAACCTTACCTTTCCCAGGGCATTAAAAGACCAGAGCATCTGAGAAGCGATGGAAAAACAAATCAAACGGTGGCTGCACTGTGGAAAATCCTCTCTCTCCTCCCTCCTCATAAAACAAAATGAGATCAGCTCCGCTATTCCATCTGAATGGTCAATACCAAGGTGGCTAGTTAAACACTTGAGGGAATAGGTCAGCTCCACAAGGTTAAACGGTAAAATTGGGTGGTATCTTCTCATCGGGAAGGAGGGAGGAAATGAAGAATGCTTTAGAATTTCCAGAAATGTAATGCTAAAATATGCAGCCATTTGGATATTGCCATTTTGTCAATCCAATTAACCTTGCTTCTTGCTATCTACCGTGTTTGAGGATACTGATGTGTTGCAAAGCTTTATGAAATATCCCACTCCCGATTATCTGCCTAGATAGCAGAGAGAAAACAGCTCTTGAGTTTCAGAGTTTTGGAAAGCAGTGAAATTCAACTCTCAAGTTAGGAAGGCAGTGATAACCTCTGATTTGGAGGCAAGCACATATGATTTTCATTTTATCAGCACCATAAATTTGTCAAAATCGTCAGCAGGTGCAACTCTGTATTCTGATTCGCAGTGATAATGGAAATGAGTTTTAATATTCGTGCAGTTGAAATGACCCCATTAGTAATGAAACAAAGTGGATACACTAAAATGTTTTCTTGAAGAAAGGTTATGTTTTTAATAATGTCCACTGAATTTTATTATGTTCATTTCAATTGCTTTATAGAGAAACAGATGTTTCTCTTGCAGCAACTCTGCTTTCTTAAAATTTTATTTTCTGCTAAAGTTAAGAAGTTGAAGTTATCCTTAGCCCTATATTTGCTGTGCTTGAGCATTTCCCAACATTGATTTTATAAATATTTTATTACAAAAAAGGCATATGGGAGGGAAATTGCCAAACTCTTAACTATTGGGCCTCTGGTTTTATTTCCACTTGATTTATCTATCTACCTATTCATCTATCTACCCTCCATCTGTCTATCTATCATCTATTTATATGTAACATAAAATTTCTCACTCCTCACTGCTTCTATAAATATGACTACAAAAATTATTATTAATAAATTCACTCTCAAGGTTCTACAGGTCAGACTCATTACAGTTTTGGCAAGATAGGAGAGAATCCAGAAGAAATTTGATTTGGTATTTTTTTGTTCATTTAAATGCAATTTAAATATCAGCTCATCAGCCATTCCCAACCAAAAACAAAGTGAAAACTTGCAAAATTATTTCCCAGAGTCTATGGAATTTAAATGTCTGCTTTGAAGGAAAAGGAAGCCATTTCCATTTAAATGTTTTCCAAAGTCACTGGAAATTTTTTTTCAAAAACCTACTATATTTGTGTTACCTATTTCAGACATAGGAAAGAAATGACAGGGTTCAACATTTTCTCTATAAAAATATTATCTGGTAACTTCTAAACCTGACTATTACTGCTTATGGAAAATGAGATATTTTCCTGACATGGTTTATAATTTAAGTATATGTGGGAGTCAAATGATTTGAGAGCCTGAGATAAATCATCCCAGCTCTGGCTTAGTAATAAAAGGAGTTTATTGAATTAGACGGTGACTTGTGCTCAGAGCAACAGAAACGTCAGGACACGGTGATGGTGGGAGAATGTGTGGAGGAAGGGATGGACTTTTCTCCACAAATGACTGGTGACCAGGATCCGGAGGAGGCAAGAGGCCGGCCAGAGGTTGTGCCTGTTGTGGTGGCATTCAATGTCCCTGGCCTCATCAATTCATAACCATAAAATGCTACAACTCCCGGGCGGGGGGGCTGTTGTCCTGTCCTCTATTCTTCCATAGTACCTGGTTCCCAAACTATGCCTGTGCCATATTTCCCATGAAGCTGAGAGATCCTACAGACCAGGAACCTTAATGGTGAAACCCATTCCATTACAGGGGCCCCCAGAATGTTCTAGAAGAGCATTTGCTTTGCATTGTGAGGTATCTGATAAAAGAAGAGGCTCCTGACCAATAGGAGCTCACAAACAAGTCAGAGAAAGAAGATGCAAATAAAGAAAACCCGTTACACAGATAGAATATGTTAAATGCCTGAGTGATAAAGGCGTTAATTCCAATAGGAATTAAGAAGAAGAGGGAGGAGGAGAAGAAAGAAGCTGACTGATGGCTGGGAATGAGATGTAGACTATAAAACAATTTCATTGCTACATGCAATACAGATGGGCCACACCCAGGGGCAGGAGTTAGATATAGACTGTGGGTTTCCCAGCTTAGGAACTTGCCCTACAAAGTCTTTCTCTCCTAGTAACTTATGTGAAGCCCGGTACCTGGAACAAAGCTGGGCTCTGTAAACATTTGTTAGATGAATGGAGAATGAATAAATGAGTGTGGAAGGGAGCGGGGGAGGATTGATGGCAGATTGTGCAAGGAGGTTTAGATTTGAAGGGAATGGGTAGAAAGAAGGCACACACCACTGAAGAAGGCTTTGTACACCGGGGAAATGCTAAGCCAAGATAGTTGAGGGATGCTGAGACAGGGGGCAGCATCGTGGCGGAAGTGAGGCTACCACGAGGCTTGAGGGGAGACTGTGGAGGGCCATGGCCTCCTTGGCCCACTCCTCCTTCTGGATTCATCTCTCCCTGACTTCCTGTCTGGGTTTGGGCCACCTCATCACAGAGGCTTTCTTTCCCTTTCCACCGTACGTTCCCACTCTTTACATCTTGTGGAGAAGGACTGTGAGATTATTCATCTTCAAAGTCTCCATTCTTAGCCACCCCGGATCTCTGTTGAATGAACTAATGAGTCCAAGGAGTGGGGCTCTACTGAAATACTCAAAGAGAGCTGGGCTTCTGGAAATTTATGTGAGGCAGTGCACACATGGGTGAATGGAGAAACTTGAAGGTGGGTACCTGTGGAGCAAACTGTTGAAAGGAGATGTGGGCTTAGGCTCAAGCAGGGATGGTGGGGATGATGCCGAGAGCATGGTCTAGACTGTCAGAAGAATCGAGAGGACTTGGTGACTGATGGCAAAGAAAAGTGGGCTAATGTAAAGATCTAGGTGGACAGTCTGCTTACCAAGTGGGGGAGAGGGAAGGGAACAAAAATCAGTGTAAGATCACGCTTGGGGGTCTTTGAGGAAGTGGGACAGACGGGGCTCCACCAGTGACAGACAGGTCGGGGAGGAGATGTTCAAGACCATAAGTAGGGAGAGCTATGAGGAGCCTGGGCGGCCCATGGAGAAGACCAGGAGCAGGAGAGGGGTCAAAGGCTTGAGGGCGGGAGAGGCATTTGAGGCGTGTCTGAGAATAAATTGCCTATTATCAGATGGATGCAGGAGGAATGGGCATTCCAGCCAGAGTCAGGGTCAGAAACCACAAGCCCTAGGATTCTGTGTGGCCTGAGCCTGGAGCGTGGGAGGGCAAGGATGGTCCAGCGCTCCCATGTGTCGCCCCACTTCAGGCTCCCTGCTCACTCTGGAAGGATCGTTGTCTTCCCAGCTAGTAGAGAGAGGAATGCTTATACTGACCTCTGTATCTTAGCAGGGAGTAATAAGCAACCATCATTTTCAGAAATTTGTTTCTCTTAAAGGATCATATGTCATCATGTCTAAGCAAATGGGCTATCTGGTAGCTCTTGAGTTGCTACATAAAAGTTAGCAGAGAAAACCCGGTGGGCTGACTTGTAGTTTTTGCAGGGATGAATGACGATCTCCTGAGGTCTCACAATCATTTCCCTATTGGTAGCAACTTGCAAAATAATCTCTGGGGAGCACAGCTTAGCCTGTTCAAAGCAATCATCTTAACTTATATTTTAAGAGAGGGGAGGCGATGAGTGGGCACTAGGAAAAGAAGGCTGGCCTCAAAGTCCAAGACAAGAAGATTTCAGTCCCTGGTGGCCTGAGGTATCATCTGACTCTGGTCTCTCTGCCCCCTTTTATCCATCTGTGGAAAATGGGATACAGCCTGCTCCATGCTTACCTTACAAAGGCATTATAATAATCCTTATATGCTAAAGGAAGGGTGCTTCTTTCTGCCCA
This sequence comes from Cabassous unicinctus, assembly GCA_029593785.1. Lineage (NCBI taxonomy): Eukaryota > Metazoa > Chordata > Mammalia > Cingulata > Chlamyphoridae > Cabassous > Cabassous unicinctus. Next base: position 8,931 of record JAQZBX010054241.1, on the reverse strand, counting down.
GTCCTTAAAAATAAGGGCGTAGCACTTTGTGGATCAACACAAAAAGATGTTCAGGATTACTGGGGGGGGGGGGGGGGGGGGGGGAAGCAAGTTGTAAAACAGTATATGTATACATATATGTGTATACAAGAATATATATACACACACATATATACATATATGTGCTAGGATCCATTTTACAAAATAATGGTAATTATTAGGTATATATTACTGTATGCATAAAAACTCACAGAAGTCTACATAAAATAACTGTGGCTATTTCTGGAGTATGTAATTACAGGGAACATTTGCTTTTATTCTTTATATTTTTTACCATCTGCATTTCTACAAGCTTGCATTTCTTTCAAAATCGGAAGAAAACCTATTAAGATGTAACTATAAATAGATAAATGAAGAAGGTTCTTTGCCTATGGAAGTCCATTTTGCTCCAGCAATCAATGAATGTGCTTATCCACGTGTTTCACTATCTCTGGAAAAACTCTGGCACAGTTAGGGTTGCAAGACTTCAATCAACCTTGACCCCTGACCATTTGTGTTTTGTGGTTTTTTTTAAAGATTTATTTCTTCCCACACCCTCATTGTTTGAAACTTGCTGTATCTTTTGTCTTTCTTGTTTCTTTAGGAGGCACCAGGAACTGAACTTGGGACCTCCAATGTGGGAGGAAGGCGCCTAATCACTTGAGCCACCTCCATTCCCTGCTTTGTTGTGTCTCTCATTATGTTTTTCTTCTTGTGTCTCTTGTTGCGTCACCTTGCTGCAACTGCCCATCACGCCCACTCGCTGTCTTCTTTAGGAGGCACCGGGAACCGAACCACGGACCTCCCATGTGGTAGGCAGGAGCTCAGTCGCTTGAGCCACATCCACTTCCTACCATTTGCTTTTAATGTTCCCAATTCTTATCCTGGGGTTCAAATGCTACCTGGTTCCCAGAGTCAGCTGATGTCAGCTCAGGCAAGATTCCACACACAACTTTAGTTTGCTAAAATTGAAAGTCCACTAAAAAGTCCTCTGACAAAAAAGCCTCCTCAACAGAATAAGAGGAAAATACATTTAGAAAAATACTTTTCTTTGCCTTAAAATGGTTGGAGAGCAAGCTGGGGGGAGGGGGGGTGCTTTTATATTCCAAGAGATTTGAAAAATAAGATTCGGCAAAATTTGCATTTCCCCAAACAGAAGGACAAGGCAACGGGATATATGTGTTATATATGGGTCCCCTTGGACCCATACTCTGCAAGGCAGTTCGGAGCTTGTGAAAAAGCCTACTCAAGCTAAGTTTTATGCATTATCTGGGTCTATTGTGAGTCGGGGTACAATTATGATGAGCAGTCTGAAATTAGCACACCTCTCTCTGTCAATTACTGCTGACCAAAACGAATTCTAGTCTATGATAACTAGGCTCTAACTTTTAAGATCCTTAGGAGGATGATAAAAATGTGCATGAAATACATCCCATGCATCCGGAGAAGATGTCAGGAAGGAGTGGCAGGAAACTCACTGTCAAAAATCCATGCCCATTTTAATATATTAAAATATTTTAATCTAGCTGCTAGTCTTGTTTCATGGTATTTGAAATTCTGGGAGTTTCCCTTCCACTTCTGTTTAATTTGACTAATAAAGGAATACTGCATCTTATAATTTTCATATTGTCTTTCTTAGACTCCAGGTTGATGTTGATACCTCTATGGCACCTTTCTCTGGCAATCTAAGAAGCTTTATAAAATATTAGTAAGAGCTGAAAATCATCACAAAAACCACCGAGAGAAAAGAATCATGTAATACCAAGACTATTATGAATTATCTACAGAAAATAACTAAAAGAGAAAATAGACATCCATTTCTGCTATCATGCCTGGTCCCCCAATTCCAACAAAACAAAGCAAAACTGGGAAAGCATCAGATCTTCTAGCATAGGGCCAGTAGCTAACTCATCTCCATGTGAAGAGAAAGTTACTTGATGCAGTGGTGATTTGCACGTCAGATGGGAAAGGACAAGGGTATCATCTGGTCCACAAGGAAACTAAGGCACGAAAATGCAAAGTGACTAGCCGCCCATTTGGCAATCAGTGAAAGCCAGGAAAAGAACCACCTCTCTACCTCTCAGCCTTCTTTGCACTATGTGGAGCTGCCAACTAGCCATTTCTCTCAGTGACCACTGGCATTTTAGCAAGGCCATTCTAGGACCCAGAGATTTAACCTAAAAGAATGATGCTAACGGTGGAAATTTCAGACATCACAGCAAAATTGTGCAGGAACATATTCTGGAACTGTCAGATCCTTTGACACTCTTTCAAATCGCTACACTTGGGTGATTATTTTGCTTGTATTGCCTCTCTCTTAGAAACCACGACTAACTTTTCAGCTTTGGAGATACCGTGTATGGACGTGGGCTTTCAGAGTCCTAGAATGTGCACTCAGTTCTCTTGATTGCTAAGAAGGTCCAATACTGTTTATATTGCCCTTATCCTGTTTCAAGGATAACTTTTTCCATCACCAAAAGCATTTGTTCAAAGCTGTGGGGTTCTGGAACTGGCTCCTATCAGCTCATGGGAGCCAAATCTGTGCATCTGGCTCCAACTCAAGTTCAGGGACTTCACATTGGTATCTTGAAATGGGCCATTGTAAGAGTATTTATACCACAGAACACGGCAAATACTAAAATCAGGGATTTTCTCCCCCCAGAGATCCTATTTACCAGGGCACCATTGGCCTCAAGGATGCAATTTTCTACTACAGAAAGAAATTTTATTCATTTGGCAAACTATTACCAACTTGTGTCTGACATGGCAGATACAAGATAGGTGTTTATAAAGGAAGGATTGAATGAATGAATGAATGCCTGGGCCTCTTGTAGAGGTACACAGTTTTTGAGATTCAACTGGGCATTGTAACAATGCTAATTTTGGATTCTCCATCTCTTTTTAGTTTTACCTTGTATTCATACTGGTCTCGCAGATACTACTTTAGAACAGTTTTTTTTTTTTTTTTTTTTTTTTCCTACAGATCCCTTTCTAGCACCCCTTTTCAGCCAAGAGGAAAAACAAACATTTCCCCTACTAAAATGAGGAAGCATGACTTCATTGTCATGAAAGGTCATTTTGATTATTACAGTAGAGTATGAAGGAAAACTTAGATGTTTTAGAGATTATTTTTATTCTTAAAAGCAGAACCAAATCTCAATTATAAGAGCTAAACTATCTGACACAGTCTCATTAATATTCTGCCTCTCTGATTACTAGCTCCAGAAATTATAAAGAGCTGCTTTTAAAACTGATGTTCAAATTCAATATGATTGTGCTTTGCATCTTGTTCCAGTAAAGTCTCTTGTTGGTTTGCTCGTCGGGAGCCAAGAAAAGCAGCAATTTTTGCCTTGGAAAATCCTGTGAATATTTATGTAGTGGCTTTAAGCTGCGGGGAATTTAAGAAGCTTAGAAGAATTTTGCAAAGTTTTTAGGCGGGGAGTCGATGTAATACCAAGGATAGGAATATATTCACGTCAAACTCAAAATTGTGCACTTCCTATTATTCTGTTGGACATGGAGCCACACAGCCTTTGAATGTTTTTGAAGTAATTTGGCATGGCAGTTTGTACTTACTTAAAGTATTCTATTCAAGATTATCTGCACTAGTTTGGTATGTCTGGTAACCTTTTGCTAATAAAGGCTCAGGGTTTTTTTTGGCCTTTGTTTTTCATAAACACCTGTCAAAATCAGTAAAAGAAAAATGACAGACCCGGTATTATCTCTTGTGTAATTTAACCCCCCAAATTCTATTGCACTTGGTTGAATCATACAAACAGAATGTTGAGTGAAAGAAGCTAAAAAGTTTGCATGCTGTATTATCACAGTCATATAAAGTTCAAAAACAGGCAAAGCTAATCTAAGGTGTTAGAGGTCAATGTGGTGGGTATGCTTGAGGGACAGTGACCAGAGGTGACAGGAGTCTTTCTTGGATTCTGGAAATGCTCTCTTCTTGATGCATGCTCTGGTTACAAGGGTGTGTTCACTTTGTAAAAGCACATGACACTGTGCACTTACGATTTGGGCACTTTTCTGTACGTAACATATTTCAACACAAAATTAACAAGAATAAGAAATCGGGCTGTTCAGTGATTCTCTTTGAGATTCTAAAGCGTTTAACAGTGAATCTAAGTAGACAAGAGTGGCTTCCAAGAAGATGTTACTTAAATGAGGTCAATGACTAAAAAGGAAATGGAATCCTTACGTAGAAAAAGATTTGGTCTTTACACATGAACTCCCTTGCTTGATGCTAAGGAAGAGAGAACTTACACTTTAAGTGGTTTAAGAGTTTGTTTCAAGGGAAGCTTTCATGTTTCCCCAGGAAGTGTTGTCTGTGAATAAGAACCAAACATTGTCTTTTCGCTCATTAAACATGATTGGAGGGAAGCGGGTGCGGCTCAATCGATAGAGCTCCCGTTTACCATATGGGAGGCCCCGGGTTCGCTTCCCAGGGCCTCCTTGTGAGGGCAGGCCGGCCTGCGCGCGGCACAGTGGGCTGATGCAGCGGGACCTCGCAGCAGGAAGTGGGTGTGGCTCAATCGATAGAGCCCCCGTTTACCATATGGGAGGCCCCGGGTTCGCTTCCCGGGGCCTCCTTGTGAGGGCAGGCCGGCCCGCGCAGCCCAGTGGGCTGATGCAGCAGGACCTCACAGCAAGGGGTAGATAAGCAAACATGGAAGAAACACACAGCGAATGGACACAGCGAACACAAGCAGCAAGGGGGGGATAAGTAAATAAATAAATAAATCTTAAAAAAAAAAAAAAAACATGATTGGAAAATAAGAAAGGCTTTTAGGGGTCACAGAGATAGCTCTGCATCAGCTTCAGAGAATCATGAATCTGGTGTCTTTTCGCCCCATTCAGAAATCTGGTAGGGAAAGCTGAGCTAATTGGAAATAGCCAGCTAGCATTTAGTCAATAAATAGCTTGGCTCAGCAGACAGTTAATGCAATGCCAGATCAATAGAACTCTGAAAATTATTTCTTCATTTCCTTCTTTGGCAAAGTAAGTTATCCATGAAGGACAGAATGTCAGCTTTCAGTCAAAGAAGCATGGAGATTTTCATTATTCTGACACGCGATGTTGAGAGGGGGTGAAGGCAAACAATTCCAAGTGCCTTATTGATGTGATGTCAGATTTTCATTTTGAAATGGAATAGGCTTTACAAAGCTCGTACAAGAAAGGCTCAGTCTTTTCAACCAAAAGTACTACTTTCTTTTCCCGGAGAGGACCATTAGAAATGGGAACCACACTATCATTTGGAATGACTTGCTGAAACTTCAGCTTTTAGGAGATAATAGCTAGTTATCTGTCATCTTACATAATAAAGGAAAAATTAGAAGACTACTTTAAAGAGAGGAGGAAACATTTTTGAGGAAAGGCGTTAAAATTTTCTTTAGGGGGCCTTCTAATAATTCATCTGAAATTGGGTTTGGTTTCTAATTTTATGGCTACCTCAGAGTGAAAATGAAACTCCTTTTCAACACTGGATGATCTAAAACAGACTTTCAGTGTCTGCTGTTCACTGTGACCTGCTTGCAAGGTTATGGCTCTGAGCCTCGAGAAAGCAATGAGCCTCGAGAGAAAGCTACTAAATGGAGAATAATATACTTCCTAAAATGAATAACCCCTCCGGCCAGTTCAGAAGTCCAGATGGAAATAGGATGGGGCTGCCTTGGTTTTGGAGAAGTGAAGAAAACGTAGAGCTAAAATTGTAGAGTCTCGGCGTTCTTTCATTTCTGTGATTAACTTCACACTGATAACTGATGGATATTTTTATTCCCACCTACAGTTTGAGAACTCCTTTTCCGAATCTCAGATATAGAAAGACATCCTCACCTCAGGAGCAGTTTATGCTCTACTTATTTCCTTGGAACCTCCTGGCAGTACAGTAACGTTTTCCCAGGGGAAAGCAATCTGGAGCAAGAGAGTGGTAGATAATTTTTTTAAGCAAATAAAAGGCTACAGAATCCCTTCATCTCTGGAGGTAAAATTAAACTCAGTCACAATGTCATCGATTCAGGAAAAATAAAAGGGCAGCTCTGTCATTTCATCCATGCATGCTTGTCTTCCTCCCCATTGTTTTCTGTTCTCCCATTCTCGCTGCACAATCATCATGGAAGATTGGCTCCCAAGGAATTAATCCTCAATATTTCCCATTTGTTTGTTTTTCCCAAGTTACTAAAGTCAGTGTTATGGCACAGCCCACCATCAGGAACGGTAATTTGTGTGAATTGATGAGTTTTCAGATGATACGCCTTCATGGGAACAACTGGCCCCACCACTGTCATAGAACTGAGACTCTCCATGGCAGCGTGAAGGCCAATGTTGCAAAGTTATGGTTGGTTTTCATTTCCAGTGGTTTTACTTGCTTTCTTCTTTGGGCCTCCTTCTGCACTGGGTGTCTATCTCGATTAGTGCAAGAGCGTGTTCCTTTGCACGCCTTTTTTTTCTCTGTCCCAACCACTCTTCCACACACTTCCCTAGCTAGTTCTTTCTTCAATTCAGCTCTCAGCTTCCAATGGCTTTGAAGGCTTTCTTGGCTTCTCTGTGAAGTCAGTGTCAATGCATTCTACCTGTTAACTTGTTAAATTGTCCCTAGGTCTTTCTTCCACAGTGTTCTATTTGCTTATGTAACTGAATTTGTCCCTTTCCCTAACTAGAGTATAAGATCCAGGAGGTCTCAGAGTGTGCCCGTCTTGCTTGCTGCTGTGTGTCCAGGGCCTGACACGGTGCCTGATATGGAACAGGCACTCAGTAGACATTGGCAAACACGCATTTTCACTCTACCCCTAGGCAAAGGCAGTATTTCCCATACAAACCACCACTTCAGAACACTAGACTGGAAACAGCCGTAGGCAGGTCAGTCATTATTTGGCAGACTTTAACTGCTCTTTTCACAATAACTTTTTGTATGAAGAAATTCAGCTTTAGTCAGGGGAGAGAAGGTAACTAATATAGATCGAAGCCAAAGGCATCAAAACTTCCTTCAAATTTTATGTTTTGGGTAGGGCTAATTTTTGCTATAAAAAGCCTACTGCTGATTAAATTGGATTTCAAATTTATGAGTTAATCATTTCTGATAGATGAAATTAATGGATTTCTATAACTTATACCCCTGCTGTTAACAGGCCTGGCTAGACAGTGGTACAAGACAAACATTTGTTTTTTTTGTACCTATTTTCCCCATTGCATTCCTAAGCGGCTCCTTCTTTTCACTTCCCTCAAGACCTTAGACCTGTTTGGGTATTCTTCCTTTCTTGATATAAAAATGTGTCTTTGAATCCATTATTCACTACAAGGAATACATAACTGATGTGAAAACAGCTATTCCGTCTCAGGATGCCGACAATGTCAGAATTGAATGGATTACATGATCCAACCGCCTCATTCTTTTCCTGGTTTGGGTTTTAGCATACAATTATGACGCTATCACTCCCTTGCATAACATCTTCCCTTCCAGAATCCTAAGCCCAGCACAGCAGGCCTTCTGGGACCAGACACCCACGCGCGCTCCAGCCTTCTGAATCCACTGCCATCCTAGGCCAAGCTCACACTTACCTCTGAGCCTGGGGCAGGCATCTCCCTCCACCTGGCACATGCAGTCCACCCCTTGCTATCTCCCACTGGCTGACTCTTAGGTTGGAATTGCCTTCCTGCTTGTCTGTCTCTCTCCTGGGCTTGTGAGCCCCTGGTGGGCAGAGTCTCATCTTGCCATCTGTGTCCACAGCGCAGTGTCGGGCCTGGCATGGGGTGCAGTCTAAAGAAACAATGTGAATGAATGAAGCTAAAGAGATGGAGTTCTGAGGGTGGGATTTCAGAGGTCATCCAGCAGATGAAAATGATTGCTTGGGGGGGATGCTGAGGTGTTGTTACCCCTAAGAGTGGACCTCCTGGGAAGCCAGGTACTTTGCCTGTGCTTTTGGCCATCGGCCATCTCTGAACAGTTCTTTTTGGTGATGAATGTCACACACCACTTGCAGGGTATTGACTAGGGTTAGTCCATTAGCCAATCAATAAGTGCGTTTTTATTTGCCAGATACTCCTCTAAACAATATTGTAGAGAGTCGGGCTAATTGTTCCCCTCCCCTTCACTCCCGGAGATTGACCCTGAAATCACCACCTCATCCACGCCAGACATCAACAGCCCATTGAATGAGCCCTGTCTAGCCGGGTTGGCTCTGCCCCTTAGGTTGTCTTGAAGTCTGTGAGCAAAGCTGCTAATAGTAAACATCTGCTACGTTGAATGCCTTCCCTTCCTCAATTATTGTATCTCTGTGTACTTTTTCTATTGGGCTTCAGTGAGCAAATGGATGAACTGGAAGAATAAAAAGAGGATGAGCTTTTTAAATGTTGTTATATTCATAACCCAATGACTAGGAAGGAGAATGGTTCATTGCAAAGGCTTCTGGAGTCAGGTAGACCCAGTTAAAACCACAGCTCTGCTGCCTTCTATGATCTTGGACACAGTCCATGAGCTCTCTATGGCTGGGAAAACGGGGTCTGACAAACTCACAGAGTTTTTATAAGAAATACGGGAGATGGTATGGTCTCCATGAATGGGCCTGGATCCTATTAGATGTTCTATCTTTCATTTCCCTTCCCTGAAGGAGACACGTGGGTATCAGAGCCATAAGTTGAATTTCTGGAGTCCATAAAAATTTCCCAGATGCCAGAAAACATTTAACACTGGACTTCACTGGTTTTCTCTAAGTTTTTCCTCTTTTTAAAAACTGACCTATCGATAACCTTACACAACTTAAGCCTCTCTACTCTCAAAACTTCAAAAACTTCCTGGAAACTTGCACATACTCTCATCTCCCTGCTAAGGGATTAGAGGGTGCTATTTGTGTCCGTTTCTAGAAGCAAGCATGGTTCTACTCCTAAACCTTCCTGTGTCAGGTTTTTAAACAG
>JAQZBX010054240.1:0-18698 GCA_029593785.1 Cabassous unicinctus | reverse complement strand
AAGGAAGAGTCACCTCTGTGTCTAAATTCCAGAGATAACACATTAAAATATCTTAACGTCCAGGTTGCAACAAAAGATTACAAAGCATACAAAGACACAGGAAACAATGGCCCATACAAAGGAGCAGGATAAAACATTAGAGAGCCAGGCGTGAACCATACCAAAGACTTGGAGAATTCAATCCACTCTTCTCACAGTGGCTGACAGGGCTCTATGTGAGCCTAGTCCTGCCCCTCATGGCTCCCATCTTCTAGTGGTTCCTCATTGGATTCTTCCTATTCCACAAGCATAGTACTTTGGACTCCTCCATGATCCCACATTTGTGAAACATTTATAGATAAATAAAGATGGATGGATGGATTTACATAAAATTTAAATATTGCATGCCAAAGTACAAGAAGAATAAGCACCAATATATTAAGTCTTTATTCTCTGGTGGATGGGTTTATAGGTAATTTTATATTCTTCTCTATACTTGTCAGTATTTTATAAAATTTTGGAAATGAACATACACCAATTCAAAAGGTTTTATGGGGAAAAGACATCAGATATATTCTGCAAGACTCCAGAAAGTAGAATTAGGACCCTTAGAAACCAGGACTCAGGTCTTTAACTGCCTGCAGAACAGAGATAACAAAATTCTTCATTCTAAATTTATCATCCCCAGAAGTCTTTCTCAAGGATTGGCTAATCAAAAAATGTGTTGAATAGCTGTATTCTTGCCCCTGTCCATACAATATGGGCAAAGGGCACTTGGAGCCAGCATGAGCCATGGAGATAAGGAGCAGCTGCTGAAAACAACATTCTAAGGGAAGAGATGACAATACTAGGGAGAACCTGAAATCAGCTGGGTCATCAAGCATCTTGATGTAATGCTTGATTAAGTAATATTAATAAATACTTTAAAATTTTAATCTCCCCAACTAGATTATAAGCCCTATAAAGGCAGGGGTCATATCTATCCATCTTATTTGTTCAACTATTATTTCCTGAGTGCCTACTGTAGGCAAGAACTGTTTTCAGTGCTGACAACACAGCAGGATAGAAGAGAGACCGGGGCCCTGTCCTCATGGGATTGTGTTCTTATGATCAGATTTTAAAAATTAATTAAATGATACTAGAGAATGCTGAGAGATACAAGGAGAACGAAAATAGAGGAATGTGATGGAGAAATATGGGTGGCTCCTTTACATGGGATGCCAGGAAATGCTCTTATAAGAAATCTAAAATGAAGCTAGGACAGGAATGATACGGAGCCAGCCATAGGATAATGCAGGGGAAGAGCCTTCCAGGCTGGGGCCAAAGTTCTGAAACAGGAATGACCTCAGGGAATGAGAAGAACAGAAGTAAAGCCAGTGTGCCTGGAGCTCAGGGAGGGAGAAGAATGAGTAGTACTGGAAGGAGAGGAGGTCAGAGACATCACAGGAGCCAATTTATAAAAGGTCTTGCAGATCATAGTAAGGAGTTAGTGTTTTGTTTTGTTTTTTAAGTGAAATGAGCCAATAGTAAATTTGAAGCAGCAGAGTGAAATGATCTGATCTATCTTTTTAAATGCCTACCCTGGCTGCTGCATGGAGAATGGATCTGTAGACAAAGGTGACCAGTTAGGAGGTTAGTGCCAAGATGGTGAGGTTTGGGTATAGGATGGTAGTAGGTGGAGAGGAGAGAAGGGAATGGCTGGAGATGGAGTTAACAGCATCAGTAATGGACTAGATGTGGAGAAGTAGAGAATAGGAAAAAGTAGGGATTAAAGATGACACTGAGATTTGAGGATTATTAACAAATGTGTCTACAGCACCCAGCCCAGATCCTGTCATGCAATAGATACTTGGTGATTATTGGATGGATGGATGGATGGATGGATGGATGGATGGATAGAGCAATGGTGAGAAGCAGAACCTAGAATAATTCCGGGGGAGGAGTAGGGTAGGCAGCAACCATCTTCCCCAGTTCTTGAGGCCCCCAGCATGCATTTTTCAGGGATCTTTTTTAGGGACAGCAGCACAAAACACAGGAATTTCACAGGAAGGTGAAGCGCAGCAGTGTCATGGAGTCAGACAACCCTGGATGCAAGACCTGACTCTGACACTTGCCTTTTATATTATTTTGCTGGCCTTTCTGAGCCTCAGTCTCTTCATCTGTAAAATGGGGATAATTGCATCAACCTCATAGCCCACCTCTGCCGAACACTGCTCTTACGGCCCTGGGCGAGCCACTTAATCACTGTAGGCCTCAATTTCCTCATCTGTAAGTAGTACTGCTACTACCTCTCTCACAAAGCATTTGGGAGGTTAAAAAAAAAAAAAAAAAACGATGGGTACAAAAGTGCATCTTCACCCTTCCGGACAACACAGAGTGTAGTGCAGCTCCTCCATCAGCAGCTGAGTCAGCAAACCCGTGTAAGGGGAGAAGGATCCCCTGTGACCAAACCCACTTCAGCACTTGCCTGGAAGCACAAGCCCCTTTTCACAAAGTCCCTCATCACCATTATTTCTGACTGTGGTGTTTCCAACAAGAGCAGGGCCGTGTTCCACAGATGTCTGTCAGAATGTAAATAGAAAAAGGTTAAAAATACCAGAAAGGCGAGGTTTGAGAGCCCTGGGCAGTGTTCGGAGCAGCTTGTTTGAAGAGCACTGCATTATGGGCACTCCACTTCTAATTGAGGATGACGAGTTGGATAAATGTATTTATAGCTGCAAAACCCAGCACTTTCTGGCTTGCTCCCCATCCTGCGCTAAATGCCCCACACCTGAGGCCCACTGGGCAGGCTGGCGGGGAAGGGAGGTAAGGAGAGCACCGGGGGCCCGAGGACCAGATATAAATCCCATCCAGACTTCCTTTCCTAAACCCAGGAAATACCAGCCAATTTATATCTCATCATCTTAACCCTGCAGGTCTGGTTAATGGTTTGACCCATGTATTCTTTCCCTTTCCAAAATCTTGTCCTGTTCCCTCTTAACTTGATTTACTCTACTTACTCCAGCTGCTGACTTTGGCAGGTTTTCCAGCCCTCCACCGACCACTGCATGAGGGCATCAGCTGAACGACTTCCCCTGCAGCAGCAGTGCATTTGCTCGCGCTACGAGTTCCAGAAAGTGCCCACTCTCATAACTCGGGCTGGAAAAACACCTTCCCCCAAGCACCACCCCTTTTCACTTTCAACACACAGGCACACTTTGGGGCGCAGCATGAAAGGCCAACCTAAAAGGAACTTGTATTTTTACACCATATTTGAGTTAGCTGTTTTATCTGGACGTGAACATGAGCAGGGAGATGAGGGACAGAGAGAGAGGGGCCTTATGAACTAAAAACCAAAATAGACCGTTTAAGCAGGGCTGAGTGAAGTCACCGAATGTACTGTGGAAAATACTTTCATGGCATTTTATAAATTTTGCACCCAAAAAAATGTCTCCACCAAATTGGACTAACAGCTTTGAGATACTCAAATCCTCCATTTTCCTATGATTTCGCTTGGGGACTTAAAAAAACAACGAGGACGTGTCCTGAAATGTTACAGGAGCATGTCACGTAAACTCACTTTCCCACAAATGAGCCACAAAAATTATAGGCTCTGCAAAAGTGACTCTCAGAATTCTCCCTCCTTCTTCCTCACCTTCTCTTCTTTCTCCCTTTTTCCTCTACTTCTTATCATTACCACTAATTAACAGTATCACCCATGACTTCTGCCTCATGGGCTCCTGGCTCTACATATGCTTCTCTGGGTGGCCCCATGGTTAACCTAGATGTCAAACTCAGTTTCTTCACCCCAAATTGTGACGCGTTTGATTACTATGACTGGTTGACTGTGTAGACGCATGCTGCCTCATCTCTCACACGCCCCTTGATGGAGGACAAGTCCTGGGACCCCACGCGTCTCACGCATGTTTCCCACCCCAGGTCTTTGCCCCTTCCTTGTAGAATGCCCAGCTGTTCTCAGCCCTTCATTCTCAATTCTACCCATGTATGGTGGTTGAATTATGTACCCTGGTGGGGGGTGCTCTTAATCTTAATCCCATTTCTGCGGGTGTGAACCCTTTGTAAATATGACCCTTTAAAGATTTATTTATTTATTTAACCTCCCCTCCCCTCGCTGTTTTTGCACGCGCTATCTGCTCTCTGTGTGCATTCGCTGTGTGTTCTTCTGTGCTTGCTTGTCTTCTCTTTAGGCGGCACCAGGAACCAATCCTGGGACCTTCCGGAGTGAGAGAGGTGCTCAGTGTCTTGCACCACCTCAGCTCCCTGGTCTGCTGCGCCTCTTATTGTCTCTCCTCTGTGTTTCTTTTTGTTGCGTTATCTTGCTGCGCCAGCTCTCCGCACAGGCCAGCTCACCACACAGGCCAGCTCGCCTTCACCAGGAGGCCCCGGGATTCAAACCCTGGACCTCCTATATGGTAGATGGGAGCCCAATCGCTTGAGCCACATCCGCTTCCCATAAATAGGACCTTTTGAAGATGTTATATTTAGTTCAATGTGGCCCAAGTGTTTGAGGTTGAGGCTTAATCCTATTCCTGGAGGGGGAAAGCCAGAAGTCAACAGAAACTAGAAGAAAAAGGAGAGGACATGGCTGTGAGAGAAAAGCCAAGGAACTCTAAGGACTGTCTACCAGCCAGCTAGTATGCTACTGAGCCCAGGAGAAGAACATCTTTTAGCCCCTGAAACCATGAGCCAATAAAGTTACGTTAATCCATGGGTGGTAGTTATCATAATAGCTCTGGAAACTAAGAAACCACATAAGTCCTTTCCCCAACATGAGGCCTAGATGACTGACACCGCTCCATGACTCTCCCCTCCTCCAACTCCCCTGAGAATTTCATCTGCTCCCCTTCCCTAAACTTAGTTCTTTATACCTTGGCTAAGACTGGCAGCTCACCCCAGGTTAGCATTCTGACTCTGCCACTTGTTAGCTACATGATCTCATGCAAATAACCTTCCTGGGCCTTGGCTTCCTCTGCTGCAAATTACAAATAATCCTAATATTTATTTCATGGAGTTGGTATGAAAATTAAGTGCAAAAATGCATAAAGGTCAACATGGAAACTGGTACATTCTAAGGGTTTGGTAAATGCAGGCTGTTATTTAGTATGGCCTTGTCTTATAAATAATTGAGTCTAAGCATATCTTTTCTACTATATCACATATTTCTTAAAATAGGAACAATATATAGTCTGCCTTTATATCTTTCACCATTCTACCTAAATATGACTGGGCATTTATACATACTAAGTACTGTGATACTGTTTTGTATATGTTTGTGATGGTAAGTTTTATGTGTCAACTTGGCCAGGCTATAGCCCCCAAATATTCTAGCAAATACTAATCTAGGTGTTGCTGTGAAACTGTTTTGTAAAAGTGTGATTAATATCTATAATCAGTTTACTTTATGTAAAGGATGTTATCCTACATAATCTGAGTGGGGCCTGATTCAATCAGTTGGAAGGCCTTAAGAGCAGAAGTGAGATTTTCCCAAAGGACAAATTCTACGTATGAATAGCAGCTTCAGTTCATGCCCATGAATTCTAGCTTGGCCCTCCTGTGAATTATGGACTTACTTACCAGCCGCCACAGTCGTGTAAGCCATTTCCTTGAGATAAACCTCTCTGTTGCTCTCTAGATAGATATATTAGATGACTGATTGATAGATATAGAGATAGATAGAAAGGTAATGATAGATAGATGACAGATGATGATAGATGGTAGAGATAGATAGTGAGATAGATGATATAGATAGATAGATGATAGATGCAGAAACGATAAAGATAGATAGATATATAGACAGAGAGAGAACAGAATCCTACTGGTTGTTTCTCTGGTGGAACTCTGACTGATAAAATGTTAATACATTTTAATATCAGTATTAGAATGAGTGTTGCCACTGCAATTGCGATCACTGTTGGTATCTGCCACCTTTGGTACCAGCATCAGCTTTAAATATTGGTTTAGTATTAACACAAGCATGACTGGGATTAGGATTGATATCCTAGTTTACACCTGCTTGGTAGCCTCAGAGAGGTCAAGCCATTTTGTGAAAACCTGAATTCCACTTCTGATCTGTGAAATAAAAATACCATGTCCTTTCCCCTACCCCCTGCTGTCTTCCAAGCTCAGGGGCTCACACCTGGAAGGCATTCAATAAATATTTAGCCAGCCAGAGTTGAGCAAACTGGAAGATGTACGAAATCCAATTTCCTTGTAGTAGGGAAAATTTAAGGAGGCAGACACTTCAGGGACTTTCCTTCAAACTCAGAGTATTTTAATGAGTCCAAAGAAAGTCCATTAAAATAGTTTCCACTGGAGCAGAGCAAAGCAAAGACCATGAAGCCGGAACACATTATAGATGAGAGTCATCACACTTATGTGCTGTAGGTCAAGTATTAAAAGGATAAATGTTCTACGCAGGAAACATCTGAACTATGTATGTTATGGATGGGCTTCCCTGTAGGTGGACAATCGTGACCAGCCTGAAGTATGGCTGTTTTCACCCCTCAGAAATAAATAGCCCCAGGAGGCCCTGCCTGTGATAACAGGGGGAGAGACACCCCGTTCATCTTGAGTCTCATTTTCTCAGTTTGGGGTCGTTTGAGTCAGAAACTTCCCCTTTGTGTCAACAAGGCTTACGTGAATGTTTAATTTATTATACACCATCCGAGAGCCCAGGAGAAAACACTAGGATATTTTTTTTCATGAAAGAACTATATCCCAACTATCAAATTAAATTGCAAATGCATTGTAAGGACAAATAAACCATGTCATGATTGATGTTACCCCTGATCATTGACAAATATATTTCTTCTAGATGGAAGGAAAGAAAGAAAGGAGAAAGCCAATGGCTTTGAAGCACATTTTATGCCTTAAGCACTCAGTGAGCTGATTCCCTCACTCTTGGCATAAAATGGGCCAGGCTAGTACAAACCCTGCCATTGTTTATATATCGTTCCTCGACAAAGAGCACCAGCCACCTCACCCCACATTTCTTTGCTTGGAGGACACACATCTTTGACTTCAAGCAGTAGTTTTCAACCCTGGCTGCAATGCAAAATCATCTGAGATTAGGGTGGTGAGACTGAGCAAATAAAAATACCATGAAATATTTGGGACATACTCATATTAAAAATTATTCACAGTTTACCTGAAATGCACATTTAGCTGACTTTACCTGTATTTTATGGCAACCCTATCTGAAATGCTTTAAAAAAACAACAACAACAACAAAAAAAAAACCACTACCTCTGCCCTACTCTCAGAAATTCTACCTTAATTGTTGTAGGATGCCCCACCCCTTTCAAACACAGAGACACACCCACAAACACACACCAAGGTTGCCATGGTTTTTCCTTCCTCACCTCTCTCTCCAGGTAACTTGGCCTACTAGGAGCACTTGTTAACACCTTGCTTCTCTGGGGCAGGATATTTATTGAGATGACAATTCACAGTTTGTTGCTGCTGCTGTGAAATATTCAGAAAGAGTAACAGGCGCTCTTTGTGTTTTGGTCTTTGCCCTTTTCGCTCTCCCTCCAAGGTCCTTCTAGCCTGTGCCCCGGAACCTCAGGGGCCAGACCCAATCCAGAAGGTGCTTGCGGGTGCTGAGCCCTTTCTGGCTTCTGTGGAAGTCTTCACTCCAGAAAGATGCAGCCAGAGCTCCCCTGGCTCTGCCCTGGAGGGGGCAGGAGTGGAGGAAGTGCCCCTGAATGAAGGAGGGGTCCAGTTTAAACAGCAGGACTGAGGGTCCGTCCCCGTCCTCGTTTCCCTGGGCTGCCTTAACCAACTACCACAAACTGGGTGGCTTGAAAAGAAAAACAAAACTTTTATTGTCTCACAGGTCTGGAGCCTAGAAGTCCGAATCAGGTATGTCCAAGGCCATGCTTCCTCTGAAGTCCGCAGGGAGTGTTCCACGCATCTCTCCCAGATTCGCGTGGTGACCGGCGACCCTTGGCATTCTCTGCCTCAGCCGTCGCCTGGCGTTTCCTCTGCGCGCCTCTTCTTACAAGGACACCAGACAACTGGATTACGGGCCCACCCTCCTCCACTGCAACCTCATTTTAACTTGCCTAATTCCATCTAGAACGGCCCATTTCCCAGTAAGGCCACATTCTGAGGTACTGGGGATGAGGACTCCAAAATGTCTTTTCCCCAAAAATTCAATATAATCCATAACAGTTCCTAGTAGTGGAAAGAAATTATTACTGAAGTAGTCTCCGAAGGGGTCTCCCCCACTTCTGCCCTTGCCTGCCGCGCCCCCACCGCCTTATAAAATGGAAATCACGCTGCGCCATTCCTCAGCTCAGAATCCTTTTGTGGCTTCCACCTCACTCCAGATGAAGGCTGGGGCTTGACCTGCCCCAGTGGCCCTCAGCTGTCCTCCACATCAGCTCCTGCCGCCCTGGGCTCCCACCAGGCTGCTGCTCCCGCCTCGGCATGCGCGCTTCCCATTCCCTCTACCTGGGATTCCTTTCCTCCAGATATCCAAGGATTTGCCTCCCTACCTCCCCCTTGTCTTTGGACAAAATGTGAGGCCCACGCTGACCTCCCCCAACACCCCCCATGCCCCTTCCCTGCTTTGCTTATACAATGTGCTCCCATATTTTATTTATTATCTGTCTCCCTGAATCCCTGCCAATGAGCGTCCTGAGGACAGGGCTTTCTGTCTGGTTTGTTCTGGGTTTTTTTTTTTTCACTTCTTTATCCCCAACACAAAGGCTAGTGCCTGGTATCTAGTAGCACTCAAAAAATATTAGTGAAAGGAGAGGAGGGAAAGAGGAAGGAAAAGGAAAGAAGGAAGCGGCAGGCCTAGGTGTCTAAAGATTCCCAGAGGAGGGAAAAGGTAAAGCCCTCTCCTTCCCAGTCCTCAGGGAGGTGGCAGGACCTTGGAAGGATGTAGGTCTCCAGACACACGTGTCTCCAGGCCTGCACTGATCCTGTGCTTGAAGTGTGGCACAGAATCAGAAAAGCCTCCATGCATGCAGGACCCATGGGAACTGTGACCGGTAAACATGGGCTCAACTAAATTTTGCCCAAAACTGTTTCACTCCAGAGATACACCTGGGGCATTCTCAAAAGTCTGGGGAAGATGAAGGGGACCCAAAAATGACTGACGGAAACTGAATTCCCCACTGGCCTATGAGCTGGATGGTTGGAGTCAGATGAGAGAAACTAAAGATATATAACATTTCTAGTACAACAAATTAGTAGAATACATGCAAAAATATGTATCTGTTAAAAATAGTGTAGCGATAATGAATAGTAGAAATAGTGGTGCCCTACTTTCTGGTTGAGCGCCTCTGGCAAGTTACCTCTCTGAGCATGAAGTATCTCATCTATAAAATGGAGTAATAACTGTACCTTATTTATCAGTCAGGATATACTAGGTTATGCTGTATAACAAATAATCCAAAACTCCTAAAATAACAAAGAGCTATTTCTCACTCACACTACATGTCTGTCATGGGTCAGCAAGAGAGTTTGCTCGTCATGTTCTTCAGGAACCCAAGCTGATAAAACAGGCTCTCTCTCTCAATCATTTCTGTTTGTGATGCCAAAAGGAACACAAGCTCTGGAGGGCCACTCAGTGGCAATCTAGTGTCCTGCCCCTGAAGTGACATATGGCACTTTGACCCACAGTTCATTGGCCAGAACTAATCATCCAACATAAGAGGATCAAGAAGTGTGATAATACCATGTGCCCAGAAGAAAAAGAAGCCAGGAAATATTTGGAAATACAATCCATAGGACATCATCAGGTAGTTGTGAGGGTGAAATGAGGTAAAACACATTAAGTTCCTATAACAGAGCCTGGCATATAATATACATGCAATAAATGAAAACTGTGATTAGATATTTCAGATCCTGAAAGTATTGGAGGCAGGCAGAGATGAGACTCATCCTATCCCCAATCTTTAGCACGGTGCCTAGTATTCATTCTCTGATGAATGTTGTTGATGGAAGCCACTAAACACTATATTCCAGTCAAAACACCTCCCTTGACCTCAGAGAGCTCATGGGGAAAGGAACACAAGCATGCATAATTTCAGGATAGCTCTGATCCCATGCCTACCCAACCCTATATCTATATTCTAGGAAAGTACTGTTCCAGGCCTTGATGAAACAGAAATGAAGCAGACAGACAATCCCTGCCCTCCATAAGCTTACATCCTAAGGGAGAATGAGGAGACAGGCAGCAAATATTTAAGAAAATTTCCTACCTTAGTCCTGACAAGGAAACAGAGAATCTCTGGGGGAGGGGGAGAAGGCATTCTTAGCTAAGGCAATCAAGAAGGCTGATGAAGGAGTAACTTAGTCATAAGGAGATTGCCATGAGAAGATCTGGAGACCCATGCTGAAAGTCCAGCAAGTGCAGAGAACCGGAGACTAGAAAGAGATGGCTGAGTTTAAGTGTCAGAAAGAAATGCAAAGTCACTGGGCCCTAGTCTATAAGGGAAGATTGAGGAAGAAGGAATCAACGAGGTAAGCATGGTCTCACAGACCAGGGTAAGAAGTTGGGATTTCATTCAAATTATAACAGAGAAAAAATTGCAGAGAGGGAATGGGGTACACTTTGGTAATTAAAAAAATAAAAAACTTTAGTCCTTTGGCAAGCTAAGTCCCAGATGCCTATAAAACATCCAAGTAGAATCATCAAATAGTAGTTTAAGACCAAGTCTTCAGTTCAGAGATATAAAGCTGAGAGTCAATATATGAAGTCAGAATAAAAAATCTTTTCAGAGAACATTTAATGGCCTTCCTGGAGCTGGGTAATGGACAAAAAGTTGATGTTGCTTAAATCAAATAATTAAAGAGATGCTGCAATTAAGAGTTCTCTTAGGTAGACATATCCCTGTCAAATCAGATACACTCTGTTCTAAACAATATTTATAGATCTTTTAAGCATAAACCTGAAAATTGATGAATATGGTTTTGCCCTGAAGATTCAAGAATTTCACTAAAAGAGATATTCAGCAATCTGAAATTCAATTTTCTCAGCAAAGATAAGCTAGGTTCTGCTGCAATAACAACTAACATCAAAATACCCATGGTTTAAAGCAGCAAAGGCATCTTTTCTGATCACACTACATGTCCGTCAAGAATCAGCAGAGGGCTCTGCTCACCAATGTCACTCTGGGAACCAGGCTAATGAAGCGTCCATCACCTCAAAGTTTACCAGTTACAAGGAAAAGAACTCGGGAAAGTGTTGTATCAGCAGGTGAAGGTTCTATCCCAGAAGGGACACACATCCCTTCTACTCGCATACCACAAGTGCCCCTCCGATCACAAGCTAGCCAGGAAGCATAATCCTACCACATACCCATTTCCTCATCCTACTCGTCTTCTTTTTTATGTACATAACTCTCAAAAGTTTCGGGATTAGGGCAACTAGGAGAAATAATTCAAGGTTATATAATTCATGATATCATTTAGTTCTCACAACAACCCTAACCATTAGTTTTCATCCTTGCCATTTTGTGATGTGGAAATGGAGGCATGAGGACATTCATGAACATCCACAAGGTCCCATAACTAGCAGACAGACAAGCCAAGATTTTAGGCCGAGCACAAATGCAATGCTATCCTTATTCTTTCCACAACATCACAGTTTTACATACTGCCACCTATTTCCCTTTGAAATGAGTTGGCATTTTTATCTTAGACCAATCCAGGCAAAACAAAAAGGAGAGGGAATACTTCGCAAAATGTTTGAATCAGAGAAAGAGTAAGTGTAGTAAATGTTGACTTGTTGGCTTGGCTCAATTTTCTTTAGTCTTTTGTCTTCAGTGAGGGGATGGAGAAAGGAAGGGGAATAGAGCACCGAGCAGATAAGAGGTCTAGATATTGCTGGAGAAGCTTATGCTTATTTTTAAAGATTCAGCAAGGATTCAGACGTGGGTAGACCAGCCCTGTCTGGAACTCATGTTTCCTGGAGTTGATTCCTTTATGAACTGTAAAACTGTTTTCACTTGTCCCTAGTGTTATTTGTAGAAATGTGCATCAGAGAGACCAGAAAATGATTATATATTCTCTTTTCAAATGGTCCCAATAAGCAGTCTGTTATATTTCTCAGTGAGGGCAGAGTTTTCAGTTATGTTTCAAGTTCCTGCCAGTTGGGACTGCCCTCATGCAAAGTTTGCACAAATTTAGTTTTAGGCTAGAACATAGAAACACCAATGTTGTTTCAGAGATCTGATTTAAATTTCCTATAAATTAAATGTGTTAAGTTTGTCATATTTATTTATGGAATATTTTCTGACACCATGTTAGAATTAATCTACATTCCCGATCACAACATGAGTCCTAAGAGAAAGGTCTGAATCATTTGGCCTGAGCTACCTGTGGCATATTCTGTTGTTTCATATGAAGCTCCATTTCTCAAGGCTCAAAAATGCCAAATTCTAAAACAAAAGCCCTAAATTAGGGCAAACCCCCAGCCAAAAAGGACAGATGTAAAAAAGAGAAACACTGAGCTCTAAATCTGTAGTTCATGACAATTGGAACTAATTATCATTTATTTCCTGTCCCTCCAAGCAAGTCCTTTTATCTCCAATTTACACATCAGAAAAACAAGGCACAATTAATCCTGGAGTTGACCCCTCACCAAGGCAACTGTCTTTCTACCATGAGACTGGCCCCTCAGGTGTTTGAGCAGAGAAACTGCCTGTACACTATGAAGGACAACCCACAACAGCTCCCAAATAGCAGTGCTTAACCGAGGTCAAGTCCCAAGAGTACAGGCAAGTCATTCCATATTAGAAAGGGAAGGCACCTTGGGTACTGTCCCATGTCTGCTTCTCGGCTTCGCCAAGCAAAACCGAGGCCCATGGAGCCAAAATGACATGCTCAAACTATCTCGGTTTTCTAACAAACTCAAACTCTTCCTGAGGACTAAAGCGAAGTACTTTAGGAAAGGGCTTCAGTTTGAGACTTAGTTCCCAGTTGAATCCAGTTAACAATGTGGCCTTGGATATTTCCATCTCTCTTTGAGCCTAGGTTTCCCTGTCTGTAAAAATGGGAACAGTAATATTTACACCACGGAGTTAGTGAAAGCATCAGAGGAAATTATATTTCTCTAATATACTATTCATATTCCTGATAATCCACTTAAAATGAGTCTATCTACCCCACTAGACTAAGACGGTCTCAGAAAAAAGTCTGTACCTTGTTCTATTTGTGTTCCAGGCCCCAGTTGCACAGGGACATATACTAGGCAGTCAAATATTTTATGAATAAAGCAATCAATTAAATGACATGTGCAAATCGACTTAGAAATCACTTTATAGGTTTTCCCAGTTTTCTTTCAATTTCAACTTAAGACCTATTGCTCTACGCATTTTATTATCCCAACTCAAATGCCCAATTATAAAATTCCATCTGTATAATTGACCAGAGGTTCTTATAACAGTGAGAGGGTAAGTTTATATTTGAGCTGGAATTAAATAAGAATCTAAAATAAATAAATCTACCATATTTTTTAATTTAACATTTATTCAAACTAGATCAATCTAATTTATGTATTTTTAATTAAGTAACATTTCCTTTCTATCTTAACAGTTACAAATGACCATTTCCCACCTCACGCTCATCCCCATCACCAGCTGTCTCCTGCTACAGTTCTCCCACTTTGCAAGGTCTTTTCTGCCCCTCCTTCAATCCAACTGCAACACCTCCTTTAAGAGTCTAACTAAGCTGACCACTTAAATTACCTCCTCCAGGTCACATAGACCTTCTCTGGATTTCTATAGGACTTTTAATCTGTGCCCCACAATCTCCCAAATCTTTACACTTCTTACACATTTCTTCAGCTGCTACTCAACTCATTCCATGTAGGTCTCATCTATCTAACTTGCTTTGAGGTTTCTCCAGACCAAGGAAGTTTCTTCCTTCCCTCTTTTGAATGCCCTGTGCTCCATCCTATAAAATAACTCTGATGAATTGGTAGGGGCTACCTGGTACTCCAGGATGAAAGAATCCAGGCCAGGCAGAAAAGTGGTATTGATTAGCAGTGCCTGCCATGGAACCGAGGCTAGCAGTGGGCGAAGCTAGTCCTGACTCTCCCTAAATGGTCTTTAGCCTAGAAATGACCTACTATAGTCTCCAAATCTAGGAGGCAGCCCCTACACACACACACACACACACACACACACACACACACATACAGTAGCCTCAGATCTAGGTCATAGAATAATAGGAAATCAAATACCCCATTTTACAGTTGGAGAGACTTTGTTAGAGAACACGTAAGTAGATGGCCCAGGGGCGTTCAGATGGAACTAGAAGTCAAGAATATAACTATCCTTGTCATTGTCTCCTAGCAACCAAATGTGAGGCAATATTGAAAAGGGGGCGAGGGGTAAATCTAGTGGAATCAGGAGTACCTGGACTTTATCTAGTTAACTCTGCAAAAAACTGGTAGTTTATAAAATCAGGAGGCTCTTTTCCTCTCTTCAGGACAACGTGGCAAGAATATCAATTGGGAGAACCCAGCCCCGCAGAGCTTCTCATCTTACCACGTCTTTATTCTAACAGACGTCCCTCTCCATTCCCACCACGAAAGCCTTGGTCAGCCCCCACTGGAAAAAAAAACAAGCAGAGAGGGAAAAAGAGCAGGGAAAAGTCCACAGTGGCAGACAGGAATTTAAGCTGCTGTGAGTGTGTGCTAAGTTTGTTATCACAGTGAGTGGGCACATCAGAGTCGCGCTGCCTGCCGCTCCTACACAGACCAAGGGACAAGCAGGAGCTTACCAAGACAGCCCAAACCCTGGCTGCTCTGTGCTCTGGGTGAGACATTCGGTCTCCTGGAAATGAAGTGCTTGCCCTCAGGGGAGCCTCTGGTTCTGCCCTACATGTAACACTATATCCACAGATCACGTTCCCGGTTTCACTGGTGCAGCCCTTTTACACTTAGACCCCGAAAAATTCCAAGTTTAAAAACTAGGTTTTTATAAAAATGTGCTTTCATAAATTGTAACAAATGTACCACAACAATGCAAGGTGTTAATCATAGAATGGTACATGGGAATCCTGTATTTTATGTACGATTGTTCTGTAAACCCACAACTTTTCTAATAAAATTTTTTCAAAACTAGGTTTAAATAATTAGTTCCTGAAACATAATGCTTAGGAAAAATATGTCCTAAATGGAGGAACTTTGAAAAATCCCTTGATTCTTTTTTCCTTCTATGGGCAAGCCTGCAAGAGTATACAACCATTGGCTTAATTAAAATTAATAATAGCTGCCATTTATTGACCACAGCTCCAGGCACTGTGTCAAGAAGTTTGTAAACATCCTTTTATTCACTCTTCATGGCAATCCCATGAGTTAGTTATTATTACCTCCATTTTACAGATGAGGAAACTGGCTCAGAGGAGTGAGTGATTTGTCCAAGGACACATGCCAGGGCTAGGACTTGGGTAAAGAAAGCGAGGCATCCATGGTGCAAAATGTAAGGAGCCCTTCACTGCCAGGGCCGTGCACTTGCAGTGCAGTGCACTCTCTCTCGAGAGTGCCTTCTTGTGTTTTGTATCCCGGGTGCCTCTCTTGCCTCTCCCTACCCTTATCTCATACAGCAAGGCAGCCTTAAAGCTGGGATTCAAACTCAGGTTGGAGAAACTCATGTTTCAATGCCGTTGCTCACACCATCCGTCCATTTTCAGGGACAAGCAACTCTACCAATAATACTTTGCTCCAAAAATAAGTCTCCCCACCAGGGTCCTTTAGTACTAAGATCACTGAAGGGTTGATTCAGCTACATGAACCCAATAGTAGTATGGCGGAGGGGAGATGGCAGGTCCACACCTACACACAAGTCTATACACACACACATATACATGTGTGCACGCACACACACACCACAACTCTGACCTTGCTCTCAGGGAATCAACCTTCAGTCATGTTGGATATGACCCAATATCTTAAAAGGAAAAGCCATGAGGTAACTATCCCTAATATGTAAGAGGAGAGTACAAAAAATCTGCTACATCTTCCTTAGACCTAAGTTACTGATGAATTTGTTCTGGGACAGAGAATAAAAGCATGTTTTTCATCAATATAAAAACCAAAACCAAAGATAAAATTGAACATATTGCCCAAACCTCCAGCCCCAGCTCCTGCTCCTGCCTAAGCCATAAAACATCTCATCGCCCACCAGGGGTAGAATAAAACATGGTCCTTGAAACACGTTTCTTAAGAGCACTGAAGTTCACCCCCATTTCTGTGCGCCAGAGGGGGGAGAACAGCTCAGGCATTTCCTTGAAAGAAGCGCTCCCCCCTGACCTTCTGTCAGAGAGTCATGTGGGAATTCCACAATGTCTGAGCTCACCAAAATGACACCAATTATGAAAAATATTACCCGAAATGGCTCTTTTCCCTTGCCAGCCACGATTTCCCATTGTAATTTTCATTTTCACCGGAAACGCATTTTTACCCAAAATAAAATGGTATCTTCAGGGCGTCTGTAAATGAGTGTTATCCAGATGTTGCAGATGTCACCAGGCTGACTGGCCCTAACATGCGTTGACCAGAAGGTGGTAAGGGTCGGGGGCGAGATGGCACACAGGGAAAAGATGAGAAACAAAACTGATACGTCACATAGTATAAATGGTTCTAACATCAAAATGCCAAAGATTCGGCCTGGCAAAACTGACAGGAAATTGGCCCTTAAATTTCCAATGTTGTTTTTAGCTTACATGTAAAGAAAACAATGAAATTATGGTATTTCTATTAGGATTTTCATTCCACGTATCATATTCCATCTTTCCGCAGCACAGGAACAGAGAATGGGGGAATGTGCATGGTATTTAGAGTGACAGTCTGTCTCCTTGCTTCTTAAAAATGCCTTAGACCCTTGTGGCTTTTAAGCATCACTGGAGAGCTCCTTAGAAATGCAGATCCTTTGTCCCTACTGCAGACCCATTAAATCAAGGACTGCATTCGTGGGCAGTTTAGAGCCTGGGAATCATTGGGCTGACTCTAACTAAGATTAGTGATGAAGATTGAAAAGATAATGAAAACTAATCACCACCATCATGACCATCGATGGAGCATTTACAATGTACTAGACATGGTGCTATACCTTTTCCACATAATTGTCATTTAAGTTTTACAGTAACCCTAAGAGGAATGTACTATTATCACCATTTTGCAGAAGAGAAAGTTTACACTCAGAAAAGTGAGAAAATTTATCAGAAGTCACTATTTAATAAGTGGCGGGGCCAAGATTCCATCTGCAGACTCTTGAGAGCCCTACATCTCACCCACTAAGTCTTATTGCCTTTAGGTGTGCTTCAGAATGCTTTCCTGGCAAAGACTCCATAAGCCCTCCAGAATTGCTTACTATTCAGTGATCTGGTTCTTCATCACAGGAGTAAACCTCCACATCTCCCTAGGTGGTTCTGAAATCTTTCCTGTGTGAATAAAATCCTCCTCAAACTTCACTAGACGCGTACACACTTAGCAGTTAAAAAAGAAGAACAAAGCTGCATCTGCCCTCCCCCAAATTCACAGGCCATAAATGTAATCAAGATATTGCAAGCTATTAAGTAAACATGAGCTGAAAAAGTTCACTTCAATGGACCAGTCCACTGAAAACTGTCTTTTGCATAATTCCCTGAATCACTTGTATCAGAATTATTATCATCAGAACTGATAAACTCTCAATAATAACAAAAAAACCCTTGCCTCAATGGCAGTGAATGATTCTCCTAATTCCTTATATCACAACATATAGTCAGTACCCAGAACACAGGACCCAATAAATATTTGCAGAATAATCAAAGAACGAATGAATTGCGTATGTTTTAAATCACTGGTTTTTTGTTTTCTAGGGTATGCAAGCAAGTACCATGAAATGGGTTAAACAATGGGAATGTTTTAGCTTACAGTTTTGAGGCTAAAACAAAGTCCAAATCAAGGTGTCATCAAGGCAATGCTTCCTTCCAGGAAACTGGCATTTTGGGGCTGCCTGCCGATCATCCTTGGATCTTAGTTTGTCACATGCCAAGGCACATGGTGGCATCTCCAGGTCTCTCCCTTCTCTCCCAGATTCCATGGATGTCCAGCTTCTGTCTGCTCCCTCTGTGGCTTTTTCTTTCCAACTGCCTGAATTTCATTCTGCCTATAAGAGCATATACATTAGTAGGATTAAGACCCATCCTGATTGAGGGAGGCCATACCTTCTTAACTGAGGTAACCTCACCAAAAGCTCCTACTTACAATGGGTTCACACCCACAGGAATGGATTAGATTTAAGAACATGTTTTTCTGCGGTACATAGAGCTTCAAACCACCACAATAACTAAGCATTCATTTATTCACCAAAAATCTCCGGCACTGTATGAGGTATTACGGACACAAAAATAAAAGATACTGTTCCCAGGCTTAATTTTATATGTTTTATAATACACCAAATAGCACAGGTTTTGGCCCACACAGTTCAAGGGATGACTCCTTCCCTTGCCACCATGTCAACCTCTATTAGTCTGTTTCAACCATCTATAGAATGGGAAAAATAATTGTCACCTCTTAAAGTCACTGGGAAGAGTATGTGAGACAACATATATGAAAAGGCAATTATGTGCTTGTCACGTAATATAAGGCCAGTAAGCAGTACCTATAATCGCTGATATCATTTGTTTATCATAAAAGACTTTTGATCTTTTAAACCTTCGGAAAAATGGATATAAGTCCAGATCCTTCACAAATCCTTTCTTTTTTTTTT
>JAQZBX010054239.1:0-18695 GCA_029593785.1 Cabassous unicinctus | reverse complement strand
AAGCAAGCCAGACACAAAAGGACAAATACTGTATGACTGTGCTACTATGAACTAAATATATTGTTAACATATTGTATGATACCATTTATATAAAATGTAAATACAAATCAATTTATAAAAATGAAATTAGATTAGTGGTTATGTAAGGCTAGGGAAGGCATGCTAAGGGGTGTGGAGTTTTTCTTTTTGTAGTAATGAAATTGTTCCAAAACTTTTTGTGGTGATGAATGCACAACATTGTGATTATACTAAAAGCCATTGATTATACACTTTGGATAGATCATATGGTATGTGAATATATTTTAAGAAAAGTACTTAAAAAAATAAAGATAGTGGTTACCTGAGGTTCTGAAGGGAAGGGGAGGGAATAATAGGTACAACATAGGGCATTTTTAGGGCATTGGAATTAAGTGTAAACCACAGTGTAAACTATAGACCTTGGGTAGTAACAATGCCTCAATATTTATTTACCTATTGTAACAAATGT
The DNA here is from genome assembly GCA_029593785.1 of Cabassous unicinctus. Classification (NCBI taxonomy): domain Eukaryota; kingdom Metazoa; phylum Chordata; class Mammalia; order Cingulata; family Chlamyphoridae; genus Cabassous; species Cabassous unicinctus. The sequence continues at coordinate 18,208 of JAQZBX010054239.1, read as the reverse complement.
ACTACACAATTGTAAGATGTTATTAATAGGGGAAGATGTGGGAGGGGGAGTGGGTGGGATATCTTAGGCCCAGGGCTCCTGTCCTGACCCCACTCTTTCTTTCTCCCCTCCCTTCCCCCTCTTCCTGCGGGTGCGCATTCCTAATTGATATGAAACCAGAGCTCCAGCCTTTGCTCAGTTCCTTCCTAAACATTGCCATGGATAAGAAAGTAGCAACCCATATCTGAGGGACGGGAATGGGACCATAGAGCTGATATGAGCTATCTCACCCCGACCTTAAAACTGCAAAGCTAGCATAAACCATCACAAACTAGGCCCTTTGTGGTCTAGCCCTAAAACAAGTTGTAAAAACTCTTTCCCCCCTCCCCTCCGGGCTACTATTTCAGACACAGCCCACCTGCTAAAGCTCATTAAAGGCTTTGTTTGTATGGACCTTGGCTGCCAGTCTGATTTCTAAAACGCCTCCTTTCCTGGGCCTCCCTCTGAACCTAAGGTTTTGGTGCTGAAACCCGGGAGCCGAGGTCAAGGCAGCCCACTTGTCTGGTCCCTTTTCCACCCTACTGGCAGGATTGTTCAGGCTGATGCCCTCCTCCATTCTCAGTTGTCCAGGACAACTCTCACAGATAACCGGGTAAGGAACTCCACTCTTTTCCCGCATGTCCGGTACCCTCTTCTGTTCCATTCTCCATTGTCCAGGACAACTCTTTCTTGAAAACCCCGGTGCTGGGTAGAGGGCTGCCCCGGGTCTTGGACCCTCCATTTCACAGAGAGACTAGACAGGGGGACGCCTCCCTCCGGTACTGCTCCGTATTGGGCCCGACGAGACGCAGGGTGGGACGACTCTGTGATCCATCAGCACCTCAGGAACTCAGTGCAGTCTCCTTTAACCCCACAGGCAACATCTAATCTGCCTCCCCACCATAAAAACACCCCCGAGGTGCCTCTTCCGAAGTCTTAAAGACCTGGGTCTTGAATCTGATCTCCAACCGAAAGGGCGCATCTTTTACTGTAACACTGCTTGGCCTCATTACCCACTTGACAATAAATCTGTCTGGCCAAAAAATGGGACCTTAGATTCCCAAATTCTTACCGACCTCAACAATTATTGTCAACGCTTAAGTAAGAGGAGCGAGATCCCATATGTCCATGCCTTTTTTGAGCTGCACAGGCACCTGTCCCTCTGTCAGTCCTGTCCCGCTTTTCAGATTCTCCTTCTTCACTCTCCCCTCCCAAAACAATTCTCACTCTCCCCCTGATGCCTTGTCAGAAACATCTTCTGATTGGTGAACAACTCTATTTCCCCTCCCTATGTGCCCACTCCACCTGCTGCTCCAAGCCCCTCTGCCCCTCCTGCTTTTCTCCCTTGTCTAGAAACACCCCCTGGCTACTAATTCCACTTCCAAGTCAGGTTCACCTAACCCTGTAAGCGTGTGTGCTCCCTTCTCCCTCTCTGATCTCTCCCAGATTAAACACTGTCTCAGATCCTATTCTTCGGATCCTTCTCATTTTATCGAAGACTTTCAATACCTTACTGTTTCTTATAACCTTACTTGGCGAAACCTCTATATCATTCTTTCCACCTGTCTATCCCCCCGCAAAAGGAACATGTTTAGCTTGCAGTCCAAACCCATACAAACACCCTAAACCAACAAAACCCTGCCAAAAGCCCTGTCAGGATCATGCAGTCCCCTGGAAAAAACCTAGCCGTAAACCCTCCACCCTCCAGAATTCCTAGCAGCTACCCCACTCCAGGCAAGTGGGAAAGAACCCACAAGGGCCATGCTTCAAATGTAAAAAGCCTGGCACTGGGTCAAGCAGTACCCAAGTCCACAACTTCCTCTGGGGCTGTGCCCGCTGTGCAAGCAGGGAATCCACTGGAGGTCCAATTGTCCCCAGGCCTCTCAAGGCAAGAGGACATCAGATACCCAGTTGGACCAAAACCCAGCTTCAACCTCCCAGACCTTCTGGGACTGACAAAGGATGATTAAAGGTGACAGGAACCACACACCTTCGCTCATTTCCAAAGCAAAACCTTGGGTAACTCTGATGGTGGCAGGTAAGCCAATTTCATTTCTTATTGGTATGGAAACCACTTACTCTACCCTTCCCCAACTCCCTGAATCCTTAACTCACTCCTCAGTGACAATACTGGTGGTTGATGAAATAGTTTCACAACCCCTTGCAACCCCTCTTTTGCCCTACTCACTGAAAAGCCACCTGTTCACCCACTCATTTTAATGCCCCCCTGCGAACTCCAAACCTTAAAAGAAACATTTTAACTAGGCTCAGAGCACAAATACTCACTCCTTCTCCTCAAAGCCGCCATGGCATCTTCCTTCTCTCTCTATCCCCAACCCTCCCCCTTCCTCTGCTATCCCTTTTTCCATCAAGCTCTGTCAATCTGGAAATCTGGGACACTGAAATTCCTATCATTGCTGCCCATCACAAACCAGTCATGGTTCAACTCAAAAATCCTGCCCACATCTCATTCAAACCCCAATACCCTGTCCCTCTTGAGACCCTGCAAAGCATCAAACCTGCATTACTCACCTCTTAAAGTAAGCCTTTAGCTCACTCCTGAACTTTAAGTCTAAGTATACTCCTAAAAAGTAATAATCCAAAATATATGTATTAAATGTCTGTCTATCTGAACTGCTGAATTAGTGCTTAACTGCATTTATACTGCTCAAGTGTTCCTAACTGGCTGCTGATTAATAATAAAAGTGTTTCCAAAACAAGCTTGCATATTACAAGTAACACAAATTCCAGAAGAAATCTTAGAAGCAGTTAAAATCAGATATGTGAAATAATGAAAAGCTTAAAAGCAGCCATACCAAAGGAGTAAGAATATAAATCAAATTAATAAGGTTTATGTTTCTGTTAGTGTCTCCTAACTTTTTGTGCTAGTCTGTTTGTTCCTAAATTGAAATGAATAGCTTATTTTTTTTCACAATATGGGATGAAAAATGTGAAACTTAAATGGATATAGAAAGAAGTAAAAAGTTTGTGGGAGTGCTACGTAAGACAAAATTTATAGAAAGTATTATAGAAGGTAGCATTAAGTAAGCAAATGTGTTTTATGAAGGTGAAAGCTGTCTTAAAGTAACTATAGTCTATATGATCATGGATAATTATAAGAAATTTGTAAAAGCATTGGTTAAACTGTAATATTTAAATAAGCTAAATCCAGGAAGTCATTATTAAACAGAAACTGAATTAATAATAAGAAAAAATAACTTCGTAACAGGAAAACCTGTCAGAAGCCACCTCAATCTGCATATTAAAATGGTGGTAGGGAGAAGATAATCTTGATTCCATTGGGAATCTTAGGTTTTCATAAAATAATGGAAAAAGTAATTTTTCCTGTACAGCTAAAATAAAATACCTGTTAATCAATGTAATCATGGTAATTGTATGTTGGAAGAGGTTTGCTTTGAAACAGTTTCCAAAATTATTTTGGTAACTTATGTATGTAGGGTGTTGTATTAGTCAGCCAAAGGGGTGCTGATTCAAAATACCAGAAATCGGTTGGTTTTTATAAAGGGTATTTATTTGGTGTAGAAGCTTACAGTTACTGGGCCATAAAACATAAGTTTCTTCCCTCACCAAAGTCTGTTGCTACATGTTGGAGCAAGGCAGCTGCCGACATTTGCCAGGGTTCAGGCTTCTTGGGTCCTCTCCTCCCAGGGCTTCATTTCTCTCTGGGCTCAGCTCCTCTGTTTCCTCCACAAGGTCAGCTGTAGACTATGAGGCTCTCTAGGCTTTGCCTCTCTCCACAAGGCCAGCTGTGAACTGTCAGGCAAATGGCTCCTCTCTATCCTGGGGCCTTCTCTCCTTCCTCACCAGAACTCCAACATCAAAACTGCTCCAACTCTGTCTGTTGCCATGCCTTTTATATTTGATTCCCACCCCACCAAGGGATGGGGCTCAATGCCCTACTGATGTGGCCTAGTCAAGGTCCTAATCATAACTTAATCATGCCCAGATTAACAGACCAGTTTACAAGCACAATCCAATATCTATTTTTGGAATTTATAACTATATCAAACTGCCAAACTGCTACAGGTGTATAAAATGTGTTTTTATTATTAAGGAAAAAGAGTAATTTTATCCTAAGATAAAATGACTTGTTATTAAGAAAAAATGTGGGACAAAACCTGAATGAATACAAAAAGTGTAGAAGGTTCGAGGAAAAGGAATTTTCATGGTTAAAGTTGAGTAAGATTTGATGGGTCTATCTATTAAGATTTAAAAGCTTTAATATTAAATAATATAATGATGTAAAACTAAAATTTCGTTCTTTTTCTGTTAATGTAACAAAGTTTCTCAAGTCATTGGTCTGTTTTAGTAAAAGTATATAAAGAAGTTTTCTCCTAAATAATCAGTATACAAAGAAAAAAAGAGTCTGTTTTATCAAAATAGCTTCTTGTACTTTAACCTTATCATTTCCTTGGTTGTTTAAGAGAAACAAGGTCTATCACTTTTAAAAGAACATAATGTTCAAATCTGACAACTTTTAACAGTTTGCTTTCTCAAAGTCAAATCCTGGAAAGTATCTTTTTATTTCAAATTATTGCAAAAAAATTTGTCCTTTCACCTTGAAAAGAGTGAAGCAATAAAATAATTGAGTTTATTTAATGTGTTATAATTTGAATGAAAAGTGTTCAGAAAATGTTATAAAATTAAAAGGGAGTCTTTAAGCCTCTGTTAATTAAAGTTGCATGAGTAAAATATTCACATGACTACTTAAAGATTATATAAAATTCCTAAAAATTTAACAGTGTTTCAGCATAGTATTACATGAAAGTATAATGTTGTTAATCATGGTTTTAATTATTAAAAAAAAAAAAACCAGTATGTGTCACAGAAACAATCTCTTATCATAAATTAAAATAACACTTGTTTTATCAAATAAAGGTTAGCAATGGAGGCTTAATATTATAAAGTTTATTAAATGCAAAGGAGATGGAAATAATTAATACATATTTAAGTCAAAATAGTACATAGAAATAGCTGCTTATTGTAATTGATAAGGTGTGTGGCCTGCAAGCAACAAACAGGGATCCAACCATTTGTGGAAATTTACAAGCCACCAAATAGTTAATAAGAAATTAAGTAATGATACATGTATATACAAACTCACCAAACCAGGGGACACACCAACATCTGGCTTGCAAATATATGTACAGATATTGTGATATAATGACTTAAATTAACTCAAGCATAAGAAAGCAATACATAGGCATATACTTATTTATTTTATTAGACTGCTGTTAATAATTGAGAGAACATGAAATAAGCAAAGGATTGTTCAATAAACAGGGGTCCAACTGCTGTATCACAATCCTTCAAGATATACATACGTATACATACAAGCTCACCAAACCAGGAGAACCTCCAACATCTGGCTCACAAGGCTGAGATCAACAGCCAGCCAGAGTCCTGATCAGATGCAACATAAATACATATATGTATATCTAGTTAGTTTAGCAAGTTTATACTGATAATTAGGGTGAGAAATAAGAGTAACATAACAAGTTATTAGATTAAATTAATATTGAAACAGAATCACAGAATAACAGAAGAATAGAAAAGTCTTATATACAAACTCACCAAATTGGGGGAAACACCAACACCTGGCTCATGGCTAGGAAGCCCCAAATCAGCAGCTGATAACGGAGTCCTGATTGGAAACACACCCTGGGCAGAGCATCCCCACAGGGCTGGACTAAAACTGGCCTGACCAGGGACTGCCCCTTTTTTTTAGTTCATAATCAGTGAACTTGATACTACAGGTGCCAACTTGCAAGTGCACAGTACATTCCAAGGCTTATGCGTCAGTCCCCAAGAAAGTGGCCAGTTTTCTCAAGGAGGAACAAAATACTCCCTGGAATGCATCATATCTGTTCTTAGTTCTTATAAAACGTCCCCCAATGTGCCCACTGTTCAATTTCTCATCATTCCTCCTGAAATATGAAAAGTGCTGACCCACAAAACATTGGTTTGCTGATTAACAAAGTTTCCTGCACGATTTTTCACTTTTAGGTTTGAACAATACTCACTAAATTTTTTTCCCAATACAACACCACTGCTGTATACAGCAGTCCCAAATATTGCTAGTTTGTTGCAAGAAATTAATATCCAATTATGTCACTATTACTTTGTTTTAAAACTTGCTAAAGAGAAGCAGATGTGGCTCAAGTGGTTGGGCTTCCGTCTACCGCATGGGAGGACCCAGGTTCGATCCCTAGGCCCTCCTGGTAAAGGCAAGCCAGGCCCACACAGGGAGCAACACAGCAAGATGATGATGCAACAAAAACAGAGGCGCAGGGGAGAGTCAAGGTAAGACGCGACAGAAACCAGGAACTAAGGTGGCACAAGCGATGGGGTACTTCTCTCCCACATCGGAGGTCCCCAGGATAGAATCCTGGTGAAGTCTAGAGGAGAAAAACGAGAAGAGAAGAAAAAGAAAAAGAAAAAACAGATGCAGAAGATCACACAGCAAATGGACACATACAGCAAAAACAGTGAGGGGGGTGGAATAAAAAACTTGCTAAAGGTTTCTTTAATATCTCCTTAGGCAAGTCAAGCCAACCTGCATTCACTTTCATGTGAAAAAGCCAACGGTGGGTTTTGCAGTGCTTCCCAAGCTGTGTGCCTAACCCAATCATATATCCTGGCCTGGTGACAAAAATCTGGTTGCGTGAAAAACCTGTAGCTATAACCCTATTTCATTATATTAATAATATTATGTTAACCAATAATTATTTTTACAGAATTAAAAGAAACACCAGACACAATGGTATCTTATCTTAAGAACCAGGAATAAGCAAACTATTAGAACAAGCTGCAAAGTCCTTGCTGCTCTGTCAAACTCTTAAATGTTGTTAAAGTAAAATGTTTTCTCATACCACAAATTCCAAAACAATTAATGACCTTTCTGAGGTTGTTAGGGTACTGAAAACCCTTCATCCCTCATTTAACTCAGATATTAAAACCATTTTATGTGTTAAGAAAAACTGTACATAGAAATAAGAACCCCACCACCACCCCCAGCAGGCTGCTTTTAAAGAAATAACACAGGCTCAAACTGTAAGGGGGATAAACCTTAACTTACCCTGTAAATTGGATGTGGCCAGAACCAATATTAGCTTTGGGTGGAGTTTGTGGCAAAGGCAACCTTCTAAACAAGTACCCCTTGGGTTTTAATAACAATTGTAAAAAGGGGCCACATTTTAATATAGTCCCCTTAAAAAGCAACTGTGTGCAGCATACCACACCCAGCTGCAAGTAAAAAGCTTAACCTATTAGTGTCTGGTCACTCTGAAAACCTCCATCCATTTCCAGGGGTAGATTGCAGATACTAGAAACAAGACAGAAACAATGAACTGTTGTAAACCAACCTCTGTGAAGAAAAAATCTGTGAGAGGACATCTGAAACACCTGCCAGCAGCAGCAGGTAACCGTCTATCATATCCCTGCCCACTCCTCTAACACCCTTCTTGAGACTGTTAAAGCAGATACCCTCATGAAGATCCAGAGCCATACCATCAAAACCCGAGAAGCAGCAGAGTGGCTCTGCAAGAAATATGAACATTGTGGCTACTGAACCCTGTAGCAGCACTTCCAGCTGCCTGTTGCTTGCCAACAGCTCATGGGCATCACCAACGAGTATTCATCGTACTCACTCCAATGACTGTACACCAGTCCCCTCCTGCTCTCAGAAGGGGCAAGGTATGCTTTCACTACTGCAAACACTGCAACAGGACTCTTGTAACCAGCCAGCTACTATTTGCTGTAAAAAATGTAAGTGTCTTATATGGAATGCCAGCTCAAATTAACAATGACTGAGAAACTCTATTTACGAGTCACGTCATGCAGTCTTAAACTATAAACCTGTTAGGTCCCGGTTCAATGAGGCTCAAAGAAAGACCAAAGTTCAGGCAGAGAAATCTATTAGATCACCTGCATGGTGGGGGTCTGAAGAGAGACTTTAGCCCATCTGACTGAGCTGGGGAGTACCTGTTGAACTGGTGGAGTTGGGCAGGGTTGGAGAGGGGCACGAGATATGGGGTGGAAAACTACCATGCTTCCTGTTCTCAGGGTAGGGAGTGACTTTCTGAGGACTGCTTTATTGTTGGGGAAGAGAATGTTCTGTGGTTTGGCGGGGGTGTGAAAAGAGCAGGGGCCGGAATGGAATATCCTGTGTTTGGACACATAGCTTGAGCTCAGGGTCAGTAAGTTATAATCTAACATTACCAACTTTTGGTTGTTAAGAAAAAAACAACAAGGGTGGATTGGGGAGTGGGGCAGCAATATTGTCTGGCTGCTTCCTGCTGTCAAGGGTCAGTGCTAGGTTCTGTTGCTGTTTGTTTTCTTTGGTATTGAGGTATTGCAATGGTGACTTGTGGGTTAACGGCTGGTATTGAATTTCACACATTAGGAGGAGATTGTCCATGTGACCTCTTTCTGACTGTTGTTTGGATGAACTATTATAGCTCAGAAAATATATGGTCCTTGCCCCTTCCGAGAGTGGGAGGGGACCGATGTAAGCCACTTGCTATTGTCTTTTCAGTCCATATGTCCCATCTGGTGAGGTAAGTGTTGCATTTGTTGGGGTGAGCACGATGAATACTCGTGGGTGATGTTCAAGAGCTGTTGGTGAGCAACAGGCAGCTGGAAGTGCTGCTACAGGGTTCAGTAGCCATGATGTCTGTTTATCCCGTGGAGCCATTCTGCTGCTTCTCGGGTTTCGATGGTATGGCTCTGGATCTTTGTGAGGGTATCTGCTTTAAGAGACTTGAGAAGGGTGTTAGAAGAGTGGGCAGAGATATGCTAGACAGTTACCTGCTGCTGCTGGCAGGCGTTTTACAGATTTCTTTTTCACAGAGGGTGGTTTATAGCAAGTCATTGTTCCTGTCTTGTTTCTAGTATCTGCAATTTACTCCTGGATAGGGGTGGCAGTTTTCAGAGTGACCCGACACTAATGGGTTAAGACTTTTACTTGCAACAGGGCATGGTATGCTGTACACAGCTGTTTTTTTATTAAGGGTCTATATTGTAATTTGGCCCCTTTTACAATTGTGATTACATTTACAACCCAAAGGGTATTTGTTTAGAATGTTGCCTCTGCCACAAACTCTACTTAAAGCTAATGTTGGTGCTGGCTACATTTAATTTGCAGGGTAAGTTAGAGTCCACCCCTTTACTGCCAGAGCCTGTGTTATCATTTTTAAAAGCAGCCTGCTGGGGCAGGGGTTCTTATTTCCATGCACATACAATGATTTTAACATCTGAGTTAAAAGAGAGATGAAGGATTTTCAGTACCCCACCAACTCCAGAAAGGTTATTAATTGTTTTGGAGTTTGTGGTGTGGGAAAACGTCATATTTTAACAGCACTTGAGAGTTTTACAGAGCAGCAAGGATGTTGCAGCTTGTCACAATTGTTTGCCTATTTCAGGTTCTTAAGATAAGATACCATTGTTTCTGGTGTTTATTTCTTTCTTTTTTTTTTTTTTTTAATTCTGTAAAAAGAACTACTGGTTAATGTAATTTTATTAATATAATGAAATAGGATTATAGCCACAGGTTTTTCTTTCATGCAACCAGATTTTTTGTTGCCAGGTTAGGATACATGATTGGGTTATGCGCATAGCCTTGGGAAGCACTGCAAAATCCACCATTGGCTTTTTCACATGAAGGTGAATGCAGGCTGGATTGACTTGCCTAAGGAGACCCTAAAGAAAGCTTTAGCAAATGTTAAAAACAAAGTGATAATGACTTAAGTGGATATTAATTTTTTGTAATAAACCAACAATATTTAGGGTTGCTGTATACAGCAGTGGTGTTACTTTAATTTACGATAGCTTACTGTTATAGATCATTCTGTGGCAGCTTTTAATGTGCATCAGACAAGTATGAGTTAAAGCATCTGCCTTTTGATTTCCAGGCAGAGAGGTTGTTTTTTTTGTGATACATAAAATTATACTTTTATGTAATATTATGCTGAAACATTGTTAAATTTCTAGGAATTTTATATACTCTTTAAATATTCATATGAACATTTTATTCATACAACTTTGATTAACAGAGGGTTAAAGAATCCCTTCTAATTTTATAATACTTTTAAACACTTTCCATTCAACTTATAATATATCAAATGAACTCAACTATTTTATTACTTCACTTTTTTCAAGGACCAATGATTTAAGAAACTTTGAGAAAGAACAAACTTTTAACTTTGCATCAGTATACTATTTGATAGACCCATAAAATCGTAACACAACTTTAACTACAAAAATTCCTTTTCTGTGCACCTTCCCCACTTTCTGTATTCATTCAGGTTTTGTCCCACATTTTCCTCTTTCTTAATAACCAGTCATTTTATCTTAGGACAAAGTGACTTTCTTTATCCTTAATAATAATAATAATAATAAAAAGCACATTCTATATGCCTTTCATACTTAAGTTACCAAAATGACTTTGGAAACTGTTTCAAAGCAAACCTCTTACAACATACAACTACCATCAAAATTAAACAAACTTGTCAGACTAATGATTTAATTTGGTTATAACTATTTTTATCATTTCAAAGATTTAATAGAGCTCTTTTAATAATCTTCATTTGTCAATTCAATATTACTATTTGGAGGTATTAAAATATATACTGAACAAATAGACAAACACAAAAAATGTTAAGACACACTAACAGAAACATAAAACTCATCAACTTGACTCATAATTTTTACTTCTTTGGTATGGCTGTTTTTAAGCTTTCCATTATTTTACTTTTCTGATATTACTGCTTTTAAGATATTTTTTTTTAATCAGTTTTGCCTGTAATATGCAAGCTTGTTTTTGAAAACACTTTTATTAGTAATCAACACCAGTTAGGAATATTTGAGTAGTAGAAATGCAGTTAAGCTTTAATTTAGCAGTTCAGATAGATATTTAACACATATATTTTGGATTATTATTTTTTAGGAGTACACTTAGACAGACTTAAAGTTTAGGAGTAAGTTAAAAGCTTACTTGTAAGAGGCGAGTAATTGTAGGTTTGATATTTTGCAGGGTCTCAAGAGGGACAGGATGTTGGGGTTTGAATGGGATGTGGGTGGGATTTTTTAGTTGAACCATGACTAGTTTGTGATGGACAGCAATGATAGGAATTTCAGTGTTCCAGATTTCTGGATTGACAGAGCTTGGTGGAAAAAAGGGGGAGGAGAGGAGGGAGTGATTGGGTGAACAGGTGGCTTTTTAGTGGGTACAGTAAAAAAGGAGTTGTAAGGGATTGTGAAACTATCCCATTGAGATCAAGGAGTGAGTTAAGGGTCTGGGGCCTTCGGGAAGGGCAGGGTAAGTGGTTTCTGTATTAATAAGAAATGAAATAGGCTTACCTGCCACCATCAGAGTTACCCAAGGTTTTTCTTTGGAGATGGGCATAGGGGCCTGCGTGATTCCTGGGCACCTTTAATTATCTGTTGCCTGTCCCAGAAGGTCTGGGAGGTTGAAGCTGGGGGTTGGGTCTGACTGGTAACCAATGCCCTCTTGCCTTGAGAGGCCTGGGGACAATTCCCCGCCTACACAGCAGGCATGGCACTGGAGGAGGTTGTGGGTTTGGTTTGGAGGGTGCTGATGGGACATATGGTGATGATGAGGGGGTGTGATCAGAGGGGCTAAAATCAGAGGAGGGTGTTTTTGTACATGAGAGGGGTCCCGGCTGTGGAAAAGGATTGGCAGAGGGAGGGACGGTTACAGAGAAAGAAGAAAGCCTGAATGTAGGGAGCCTCAGACCATTTGCCATTGTGTTGGATATAGCTCTTGAGATCTCGGAGAACTTAGATATCCAAAGTGTCGTGTCCTGGCCATTGGCTTTTGCTGTTTAATTTCTATTGTGGCCAAATAGTGGTAGAGCAAAAAATGGGCTGCTTCGATTTGATTTTTCCTCCAGGATAGAGAGTTTTAAGGCTGCAGAGGAGACACCCCAAGGGGTTTCTTTTTGAGGAAGTGATTGGGAGTTTCCCATAGTTGGTGAGGTGTGGGTGAGTTCAGAGATCTTTCAGGTACAGGGCTGTGGAAGGAAAGAAGCAAACGTCCTCGAATTTTTCACTTTCAGACCGGTTAGGGGCCAAAGGGCTGGTGACCGGACCTGGAACCGGGTGTGCCCAGAGCCGAGAAGGTCAGGCGGCGGGGACAGTTCCCTGATCAGGAGAGGATCACTGACCTAGCGCTAGGATTTCCAGGCAGAGGAAAAACAGACAGGATCCTCTGGAGAGACTCACTCAAAGATGAATCTGTGTCTGGTGTTGGATGGAAAAGCTGCAGTGGCAAGGTGGAGGATTGCTACAGATTTGGCCTGCCTCAATGAGATATCCCGGGTTTTGGGACCAAAATGTTAGATCCTGGTTCAATGAGGCTCAGAGACAGACCAAAGTTCAGGTGGAGAAATTTATTAGATCGCCAGAATGGCAGGGTTCTGAAGAGAAACTTCAGCCCATCGGAGTGAGCTGGGGAGTACCTTTTGAACTGGCGGAGTTGGGCAGGATTGGAGAGGGCCACGAAGATATGGGGTGGAAAAGTACCATGCTTGCTATTCTCATGGTAGAGAGTGACTTTCTGAAGACTGCCTTATTGTTTTTTGGCAGGGGTGTGAAAAGAGAAGGGGCCAGAAAAGAACATCCTGCATTTGGACACACAACTTGAGCTCAGGATCAGTAAGTTACAATCTAACAAAACCAAGATATTAATTGGACTTTTTATTAGAAAAATGAGTGAACTTTTAATTAAACAGCTAAAAGGTGATAAGGAATCTTTACAACAATAAACTAAGTTTAAATTCAGTGCTCCAGTAAGGTGCTAACAGCAAAACCAATGTAGGTACTGAAGTTATAAGTTAAAATGCCTGCCACCATACAGCCCAAAATGAAAAGTAATAGTAATTTGTTGTTGCCTATGCCTCAAATTATACAAACTGGGAAAAATAAAGTCATTTTAGCCATGCTATGCAGCCTCACTGGTTGGGAACCTTAAGTCCATGAGAAATAAAAATCACCCAAAACATTGTTATGAAACCACAGTTAGTAATCTAAAGTCTCCTATTCCGCTGAAACTCTATGTGTGTCCATGTAAACTCGTCTTGTGCCTAAACTGATATTTTAATTTATAAATGGAGAAATATATTGTATTAGAAACCTCCTCATAGGAAGTGGATGTGGCTCAAGCAGTTGGGTGCCCGCCTACTACATGGGAGGTCCTGGGTTAGGTTCACCATGCCTCCTAAAGGAGATGAGCAAGACAGCGAGCTGATATGGCAAGCTGATGCAACAAGCTGACGCAACAAGATGACAACAAAACAAGATGATGATGAACAGACACAGAGCAGAGAGAGAGCGCAAAACAATGAAGGCGGGGGGAGAGATAAATAAATAAAATAAATCTTTAAAAAAGAAAGAAACCTCCTCATAAAGCCCCCCTACCTGGTACTTTGTTATCTACTAATGAAAGTATTGCTTATATACTGTTAAACCAGCATAATCTGCCCCTTCTGTATGAAATAACAAAAAGAAATCTGTAATATGAGATAGTTACCCACCAAATTATGTAGTTTCAGAGTCAAGCATTAATGTTCAATGTTGTATACATGTTACCCTTATTATTCTGTTGTCTTTTTTATTGTTGTATAGCCTACATGCAATATTTCAGTGTCCTTACTGCTCAGGTGATAACTCAAAATATTTACACATAGAATGGAAAGTGAAAAGGACACTGGAGTAAAATGTAAGAATATGAAATGCCCACTGCCCCCTCTGTAGAGTATATAGAATAATGCCCTTTCCCTAACCTACAGGCAAAGGGGCTGGGAAAGCCCATTCCTCCTCAGCAGGGGAAAATTAGCACCAAGAAAACAGTCTGCTTCAAAAAAAAACTGTTAAGTGCTCAAACTCTTAATTTACTATTCTGAGAACCCACACGATCCCTGCCAGGTAAACAAAAGATCATCAAATGAGCCAGAAAAAACACACTCAACACCTCCTGACTTAAAGCCCACCTAACTCCTCTCATATTAATCTTGTTAATCCTCTTCAGGACCCTGCCTTACACAGCTCTTAACAAGTTTTATCCATAGAACCATTCATGCTATGACCAATCAGGCTATCAGCAACATGTTTCTCATAGGGCAAGCTCACCGCTACCAAAACCTGGCACAAGAAGACTGTTAGAGACAGCTCTATGCCCCGATCAGCAGGAAGTAGCTACAGAAGACAGATCATTGTCCCTTTTCCCCAGCAAAAGCAATAAAAAGAGTCTGGCATGTTAGGCCCAGGGATCCCACCCTGCCTCCTTTCTTCATTCCCCCCTCTCTTCCCCCTCTTCTTGCAGGTGCACATTTCTAATTGATACAAAACCAGAACTCCGGCCTTTGCTCAGTTCCCTTCCTAAACATTCCCATAGATAAGGAAGTAACAGCCCATGTTTGGGGGATGTGAATGGGACCAGAGAGCCAATATGAGCTCTCTCTCCCTGACCTTAAAACTGCAAAGCTAGCATGAACCATCACAAACTAGCCCCTTTGTAGTCTAGCCCCAGAACAAGTTATAAAAACTCTACCCCCTCCTTTCAGGGCTGCTGTCTATTTCAGACACAGCCCACCTGCTAAAGATCATTAAAGGCTTTGTCTGTATGGACCTTGGCTCCCAGTCTGATTTCTAAAACGCCTCCCTTCCTCGGTTTCCCTCCGAACCTAACAGGCTATATGAGAATCCTTTATACTTTCGATGTAACTTTTCTGTAATCTAAAACCTCTTTAAAAATAAGTTTATTATATATTTTTAAAAAGTTTTCTTTTCTAAATTTCTCCTACCACAGAAGATGGTCCCGAACTTCAAGCTCCTCCAGAGCTCCGTGAAGTCCTCGAAGTACACGCTTTTTGTTTTCTGAAAGTGGCCGAGCAGCACCTTGCAGTCATTCTGCTTTCCCAGAGGGTTCCCCATGGCTCCTGGGCTTGCAGAGAACGTGTGCATGGGCCCCCTTCAGAGGGAACCTCCCACTATCTTTTAAGTTTGCTGTCTGGAGATTACATGAGATACATTATGAAGAAATACATGAGAAATGTACAGTCTTTTCATTATATTCACATATAAATGTGTACTGAAAGATTTTAGATAATGAATTTGTATAAGAATTGAGAAAGTTGGTTATGTACATAGATTTTAATTTAAGGTAATACCAATATCCCCAAATCATGTATTATCTTCTGGGTTTTATCCCTTCCTTCCTATTCCTCCCTTCTAGACAACCAGCAAAGACGTTTAACCAAGTCTACCTTAATTACATACATTAATAATTTTTATCTTGCGATAAGTATAGATTCATATGCAGTTGTAAGAAATAATACAGAGAGATCCCAGATACCCTTTACCCAGTTCCCAGTGGTAACATCTTGAAAAACTGTAGTGCAACATCACAGCCAGTGTACTGACATTAATACAACAAGATATAGAACTTTTCCATCACCACAAGGACCTCTCCTGCTGCCCTTTTATAGCCACACCCACTTCCCTCCCTCCCCCACCCCCTTCTTCACCCCAGTAACCAACTAACCTCTTCTCCATCTCTACAGTTTTGTCATTTGACGAATGATATACAAATGGAACCATATCTTACGTAACCTTTTGAAATTAGCTTTTTTTCACTCAGCATAATTCCCTGGGTTGGGGGGGTGGGGCATCCAAGTTGTTGCATGTGTCAGTAACTGTTCCATCTTGTTGCTGGGGTAGTGATCCACGGTGTAGATGAACCACACCTTCACCTGTTGGAGGATGTCGGAGATGTCTCCAGTTTTTGGCCAGTATAAATAAAGCTGCCATACATACAAACATACATAAATAAATAAATAAGTAAGTAAAATTATCCTTGCTAATGTCTAGGCCATCTGGATGGCAAAAGAGCTCTCCAGGAAACTTGAGCTCACCATATATTCAGAACTCCATAGGTAACAAGTTATCCATTCAACTCAATTTCACAATTTTAACAATTCTACATTTCTCTCTAAACAAATGAACAAGACTATTCTGAAAGATAATCTAGGTTACCTGAGGTATTATAAAACAGAAACTAACAAAAACCTACAAATATTTCCCAGGTTTCTAACAGTATAATGGGGGGGAAATGCCATACACTATAAAAGTAGAAAAACCATATTTAATGTTCCATTTGGATATAAGAATTTCCCACATCATTAAACTGAGGTACTGTCAGCAGAAGAACATTTTTTAAATTTGCAAGGAACTTAAAAATGTAGGGAGGAGTTTCTGATTTTTTTGTTAATTCAAACAATGCTGCAGTAACTATTCTTGTGCCCAGCTTTGGTATGAATATATCCATAGAATATCTTATCAGAAGTAGGGTTACTTGTCCAAGCGTGTGATAGTCTGTTACATTAGTGTGCCCCCAATGAGCAACACTCTGCTTTTCATGCCATTAATTACTTCCCTTCCCTAGAATCTGGGCTGGGCCTATGACTTGTTTTTACCAAAATTCTGCAGAAGTGATGCAGCATCAGCTCTAAGCCTGAGCCTTAAGAAGGCCTGGCAGCTTTCACTTTTGTGTCCTTGGATGCCCTGAGCAACAATGTAAAAGGCCCAGCTACACTGCTGGAGAGACCACAGGGGGCGGAAGAGGACCAGGCCCATCATGGAGAGAGAGAAAGGCTCAGCCACGTCAGTGCCCCTGCTGAGTTCAGCACCACCTGCTACAAATGAATGCGGCAGAGTAACTGCCCAACTGAGCTCAATCCAGATTTCAGAACCATGAGCAAATAAAATAGTTCGGGTTGGTTGTTATGCAGCAATACAATACCTAAACCAGTGGTGGAGGCAATTTTATCCCTTGGAGGATATTTGGCTATTTGTAGTTCCTTTTCTGGACCTGATCATATTCTTTGTTCATTTTTCTATTAAGCTGTTGGTCTTTTTCTTATTGATTTGTAAAAACTCTATATATAGTAAGGAAATTATCCCTCTCTTTGTGATTTGAGTTGAGACTATGTTTTCCCAATGTAGCAGATAATTTGGCAATGTCTGGAAATATGTTTGGTTGTCACACTGGAGGGGTGGGGTTTGTTAACTGGCATATAGTAGGTAGGGGCAGGAATGCTGCTAAATATCCTGCAAAGCACAGGACAAAGAATTATCCAGTTAAAAATGCCAATAGTTAGGGGACAGATGGGGCTCAAATGGTTGGGCGTCCATCTCCCATATGGAGGGACCTGGGTTCAATCCCCGGGACCTCCCGGTAAAAAAAAAAAATGCCAATAGTGGGGAGAGGAAGTAGCTCAAGCGGTTGAGCACCTCCTTCCCATGTATGAGGTTCAGGGTTCAATCCCTGGTACCTCCTAAACACTAAAACAAACAATAAAAAACAAACAAAACAAACAGAAAACAAAACACCAGCTTCCCACATACAAGGTCCTGGGTTCAATCCCTGGCTCCTCACAAAATAAAGTAAAACAAAACTCAAAATGTGTTGAGGAATGGATGTAGCTCAAATGGTTGAGCACCTACTTCCCAGGTACAAGGTCCTGGGTTCGATCCCCAGTACCTCCTAAAAACAAACAAACAAAAAAATCAACTCTCATTGGGGAGCAGATGTAGCTCAGTATTTGAGCGCCTGCTTCCCAGGTATGAGGTCCTGGATTCAATCCCTGGTACCTCCTAAAAAAAAAAGTACCAATAGTGCTAAAGTTTAGAAACCCTGACCTAGACAAAAGGCATATGTATTTATGATTTTAATAAATAACTGTCAGTTCTTCCAGAAAGGCTATGCCCATTTACATTCCCAAGAGCATTTTGCGAAAATACCCATATTTCTATACCTTCAGCAGCAATGTGCACATATATAGATAGAGGTAAATGGATATAGATATAGATGTAAATAGAGATATATACCTCTCTTTGCCATAGGAAAAAATGACGTTGTAATTTCAACATGTATTTCTTAAATAAAAATTGAGGGTAAGTGTCTTTTCACATATACAAGAGCCATTTGCAGTTCCTTTTCTTTGATCTGTCTGTTTGTATCCTTTGTTCATTTTTCTATGGGGCTGTTGGTCTTTTTCTCATTGATATATAAGAGCTCTACATGTATTAAGGAAAGTATCCTTTTGTGATTTAAGTTGAAACTATGTTTTCTTTATGTAGCAGACTGATT
>JAQZBX010054238.1:0-13040 GCA_029593785.1 Cabassous unicinctus | reverse complement strand
AGAGACCTAGGCAGAGATCTCCTGCCATCTTGCTATACCACATGGCAGCTGAATATGGTAAGAGAGCATCTCTTGATGCCTGATTTGGAAATTTCACAGCCTTGGAATTGTAAACTTTCACCCTAAATAAAATTCCCATTGTAAAAGCCAACCCATTTTTGGTATTTTGCATCGGCAACCTTTGACAAATTAAGATAACTACCAAAGTAATGCTACCAATGAATTCCACCATATGTAAAATTTTTATGAAAAGTAATTTATTTTTGTTTATTCTGTTCCTTTCCCTGACCCCACAGTCGTCTCTAGACTCAGGTTGGAGTGTACAATGGGTTGAGCCAGGAGATCATTTTGATGCCATTTTGTTCCTAGAATCATTTCTGTTCTTCATACAACTATGGCTCGCCTGGCTTCCATAGGGAGAGCAATCTCCAAGGAGAGGTTCAACACTCATGTGTGTACCTGCATTGGGAGTACTCCAGGAGTTCACAGACATGCCCAATACCATGAATAGCTTAGACTCAAGAATATCAATTCAGTGACTCTTATGTACAATAGCAATAATATGCTAGATGCCTTTACTTTTACAATTAATCTCATTACCCACAGCCTAACAACACCCCTTAATCCTGGAGAAACTAAGGTTTAGAGAAGTCTTGTTCAAAGTCTTATGAAAATAAATTGTGAAACAGTGATTAGAACCCATATTTATTTGTTTCTAAAGCCTTTGTTCCTTCAGCTCTAACAAATTGCTTCTTGATGCTCAAATCTTGCAATTGTCAGCTCCTATTGAAAAGACTTGTATTCAGATCAGTTGAATTCAATGAATTGGACTTCTTTAAGCAAAGCTGAAATATAACTCTTTCTTTTTTAATATTATTTTTTTAAAACTAAGGCGTCTTGTCTCTCTGAGCTGAAGCCTGGTTTAAAGATTGGTTTGTTATTACATAGCGAGGGAACAGATGACATGTGGATGCTGCTTTCTGTTGTGATAAAATAAGTGTATTAAATTCATTTGTGGGCTGAAAGAAATAGTTTAGGACACAGTCATAAATGGCAAATACCGTTTTCTGTGTGCTTTCCATAATTAATTTGGAATTCTATCAACTTTTTTGCACTTAATCGACTTATGGGGATATAAACTTAAAATTGCTGTTTTCTTGTTGTTGTTGTTTTTAATGACTGCCCTTAATAGTGCTCTGAAAAATCTCCCTTTCCTACCTCTTAATGACCTCTCTAGAAGTCCATCATTTTCCAGTCCTGTCCAGTTAAATATTTTCATGTCCTGTTTTCTCTCACAACCTCCCTACCATCACCTCCTGCTTCACCCTGGCTTCAAGGTCCTGCATCTGCTTCATGTGCCTCTGGGATCCTGCTCTGGTCTGGGCACATGGCCTGATTTTACTCTCCCCTGTGTTGGTATGGAGAGGAGGAATTGGAGAGACAGCAGTGGTTATGTTGTGATCAGCTGCCAGTTTTTGGTAGAGAGATGCTGCTCATCTCACACTGGCCAGGTCTGGTACTATGTGATCCTAAGAGCTTCTGCTGATGTGATGGTCTCGGTTTAGGTTATGTGACAGTTTGAAGTTCTTGTTTGAATCCAAAAAGATTATGTTCTTAAACTAATCTATTCCTGTGGGTGTAGTACCCTTTGATTGCATTAGATTCACTTTAGATTACTTTTGATTGGATTGCTTTTGATTGGACTATATCAGTGAGGCATGACACAGGTTGGGTTTCTGCCCTCTTGCTGGGCCTTATATAAATGGAGACACAAAGGAAGAGACAAACAGGAAAAGGGAGCTCTGCCATTTTTGACTCTGCCATGTGAGAGAAGACTTGAGGAATGCTAGCAGCTAAAGCTTAAGCATGAAGCCCCCGAGAGGCAGGGCCCATGGAGCAGCTCAAGGCTGAAGAGACAAGCTATATGGCCGAGAGCCCACAGATGAACTTGGGAAGAAAGTAGAGCAGCCAAGACTGAGAGAGGAGGCCTGGAAAGAGACAAGCTCTATGCCTGGTTTCTCACAGCTGAGCTCCAGGAGATGGTAGATTCTAGAGGGGAAGGCAGGGACCTTGGCAGAGATAGGTGGCCATTTTGCTTTACCATGTGGCAGAACCTCAGGATCACCAGTAGCTGACTTTGGTAAGAAAGCATCTCTACTGATGCCTTGATTTAGACATTTCACATCCTTGTAAGTTTTTACCCTAAATATAATCCCCATTGTAAAAGCCAACCCATTTCTAGTACTTTTCATTGGCAGCCCTGTGGCAAACTAAGATGATAGGCCCTATTTTTTTCTGTGGGAAGAGTTCTCCTTTATCCCAGCCTCCCACATCATAGTGCTCCTCCTTATTCAGAGTCAGCCCTGTCTTCTGTAGTCCCTATCAGTAGAACTTGTTCCCAGTCCTGAACAAGTTGGGAAATCTCCTTGGCAGCCACCTGGGCAGTTTTTTATGATGCCCATTCTTTTACCTTTATGTTGCTTTGGATGGAGCCACAGAAACCAATACTCTCCCCGCCAGCTTTCTAAGGACCACTTAAAACTGGGGAAACTCTGGGACTAGGCATGGAACACTGTGATCCCTACTTGTCCTTCTCACATGGGCTCCTTTCAAAAACTTCCCACTACCAGAATTTTTCAGGTAAATAGCAGGCACTAGTGTCCATACCAATGTACCAGAAACAAATTGCAGAGGAGTAGTTATGCTTTCTCAAGTGTGACCTCAGCACTTTCTACTTTGATGTCAGCAGCAGAGCAAGCTCACTTGGTTCCTTGGCAGCAAGTATCCAGTCAGGGAATGAAGTCCCTGTCTCCCTTCCTGCTGGCCCCTCTCTTGGTATCAACCCTCACTATACATAAGGGTTTGAAGGAACTGAGCCACGGCACATCTATCAACTCTAAGAATAATTGAAATTATCTTTACTTTCCTGAACTGGCTGCCTGTAGTGATAAATCAAGGTGTGTTTCCCTGCAAGCTCTCCAAGGAACATTTAAACTTCTTTTTTTTTTTCAAATATAAATTTTCCTGTAGGTTTTCGATACCACCAATAATTAAAATTCATTTTTATTATATTTCTCAAGATAATGTTCCTGATCTTTTCCATTTCTCAATCATCATTCAGGCTGAATTTCTCAGTTTATTTGTTAATTTATGTTCAGTTTGCTCCCTTATTTACCAAATAATCTACTCTTCATAAGTAACTATTACATGGTAGGGTTTTTGTTATCCAATCTGAAAAAGCAAATTTGGTTTCTCAAAGAGAGAACTGGCACATTTTACAAGTCCTTGCTCTACAAAATCTTAAATGATTTCCAGAAGTGCTTTGACTTTTGATAATATATGGGTTTTTATAGTGCTTTCTAGCAAAAGGACCAAATGACATTCCAATTGCAAATGTTATAGAATATACTTTGCAACTGTGCTAAGATACAGAGGAAGGGAAGTGGATGTGGTTCAAGTGATTGAGCTACCGTCTACCATATGGGAGGTCCCGGATTCATTTCCCAGGGCCTCCTGGTGAAGGTGAACTGACCCACGCAGAAAGCTGGCGCAACAAAAAGAGACAAAGAGGAGAGACAATGAGAGACACAACAAACCAGGGAGCTGAGGTGGCTCAAGCGATTGACCTCCCACATCGGAGGTCCCAGGATTGGTTCCTCATGCCTCCTAAAGAGAAGACGAGAAGAGAAGACAGACACGGAAAGCACACAGCAAATGGACACAGAAAGCAGACAGTGACTGCAAAACAAGGGAGGGTGGAATAAATAAAATAAATATTTTAAAAAATGATACAAAGGAAAAGTTTATCTGTCTAATTTAAATAGGAATTGAGTATGTAACTGGGAAGTCTCTATCTACACATGAAGGCATTGATTTCATTACTGTAGTCTTAGAGATTCACCTCTTTAAAATCTCAAAGGCTTTAGCAAGAAAGAACACATCAGTAATAAAACCCAATAAATGCAATTGTACCCAACAGCTAGTTAGACAGGCAATATGGACAAGTCAGTTATACTCTACTTCATCTAGACTTTAATAAAGGAGATAAGAGACATGGAAGCCAATTGAATTAATTCCTCCTTTCCTTTTTTCTAACACACCTCCTCCGTTTTGCTCCACCTTCTCCAACAGATTGCAATGTAATAATTAGAGTTACAATACTAGACAACATTGACTCCATTCAGCTAGCTCTTAAGCTCTATTTCTTAGAGGTTAGAAGTCAAAAAACGATCATCCGTATCTGTATCAGGGATTTTAGTAGAAGATAGCTGCTGAACCATGTGAGGCTGTTAAAGGGAAGAGAGTGAGTTTCTAGCTCTTTCACAAGTCAAACATTACTGTGCAGTCATATTACAATAGTTTACTACTAAAAGAAACTGTCGGTCACAGAGGATTTATGTTGGCAAAAGCATATCTTAAGGAAACATATCTTTTAAAATCATTTTTAATTTAGAGAAAAGCTTTAAAGGTAAAGGAGAATGTTATCATCTGTAATCAGTGTTGTATATTAATCGATATAAAATAATGAAAGTTTTCTTACAATTTTTGTTGACAGCTAATATTCTGACTTTGCCCCTATTTTAGAAGAAAAATAGTCATTATTTTAAAATTCTAAGTTCCTGAAATAGGTTTTTAAAAATGTTTATAAAAAGCTAATTTTTGGAAATCAAAATGTATTTAAAATTCAAGATGAAAGATACCTATTTTAAAAATTTTTCCTTTAAAATTCTTTTGTGATGTGAAAAATCTTTTTATTATGCAAATATTCTTCCATTTATATGCTTTTACCTTCTAGCCTATCATAAAGTAACATGTCTATAATTTAGCAAGCATTGTTCTAAAGATGCATCAGTTGATAGCTTTCTTCAGCCTCTCATTAACTCATTTTCATCAAAATATATTACAAACTACAGATAACTCAGTATTAATGCAAACTTTATTTTTTATTTTTTGTGGCTCACTGTCTTTCTTGAGTGCCTGAGTTCTGAGTGCTATTTGCAAAGCTTGGACACTCTATTTTGGCAGCCATATGAGCTTCTGATAATCAGTTGCAGGGCTTATTGCTTTAGCTCAGCCTGAAGACATTGTAATGGGACCTTCAACCAGATGAAGGAGAAGAAATTTGAAGAAAATTGGAGAAAGCTTCACTGGTAACAACAATATTTACCTCTGTACAAAAATGACAGACAGAGTTACCCTGGCACTGTGACAATTTTGATGCTGCATTCTGCAGTTTTGCCTTCCCAGCTGCTGCTTCCCCAAATCTGAATAAAACAAGAATGAAAATCATTCAAGTGGTAAATTACTCTTCCTGAAAAGAAGACTTCTGTTTGAATGATATACAAATGATGTTTGGGGACAGAGGAGTAGAATTATTTGGAAGGAATTTTCTCATGTTTAATGTACAGAGTCTGATCCCTATGGTTATAGGGCATATTTGTTTTCTGCCCCTTGCAGTTTAGAAATTCCCTCTTAGTATTAGCTTAGTAGAAACTTTAGAAACTTTAGAAAACTGAGAATGTTTAACTGAATCATTTTTTTTTCTGTTGAGTACTGTGCTCTTTCTTTAGGGATTTTGGGGGAAAAATATAACTAATGGATACACCTTAAGCCAGTTGCAACAGTAGAATCTGTCATGATTCTAGAATTAAAAGTTAAAGAATTAAATATTTTTATTTAATAATTTTAAATTTTAGAATCTAAGCTTAAAACTTTTCAAAGAAATCAGAAGAGAAAAAAATAAATTTTAAATTCATAATAATCTCACTTTTTCGTGATGGCCGCTTTTTCAGAGTTTATGTACAGATATACATACAAATACATGTATTATTCATAATATTTTCTCATAAAACTTGATTCATACCAAGCACTTTAAAAAAGATATTATGTATTTTCCTTATAATTCACATGCTAATTTTGGAGTGTATGAGTGTTTGGGGTGAGTATAGACATGTATAATGCCAGGAAAAATGATACAGTCAAAACCAGCACAGATCAAAATCAATCAATTATCAGAAAGTACTTAAATTTTCACATAAAGTAAATAATGTACTATGTCATATAAAACAATGTAAACAGATATGACTTAAAATTTCAGAAAGACAATATAATAATAATGGTACAAGTTGGTTGCTGGATTATCAGGCCTCTTTAACAAGGAATTCATATACACATTTATCAACATGTAAAGAGAATTCTACCACTAAGTAACCAAATCGTAACAGAAAGATAATGGTTTGTGTGATTAGGTCAAAAAACAAAATTTTTGTAAGTTCTTTTATAGTTACTTTTATAAAGACGGCATTCCAACTAAAACAATGCCAATGTCATTTTACACATCCTGAGTTAGTTAAAGCAAGCAATTGTCTTTCAGTCTTCATTCACCTTCCCTTCCTGTGTGAAACTTGATAGTATAACATCCATCACCCATGATTCAGCTCCTTGTTAGACCTAAATTGGTTTAATCAAAATAAATCAAGTTACAGATAAAAATGCATTCTGAATGACATTTCCTCTATATCTTTCTCTATCCAAATGATTCCTGGATTTCCGATTTAGTAATTGAGTGTTATTGCCTCTTATTTCCCTAGGCTTGCTGCATAGATCCTAAGATGTAGAGAACTTGGGTATTTTAAGTTTAGGTGATTTTATTTAATCATTCTTGATATGTCTACTTCATCCCAGGCTCTGCCAATATTCTGAATAATACTAAATATACATTGAATCTATCTGTCTTTCATATGCCTATCTATCAATACAAATGTATATGTATGTGTGTATATATAGAGACAAAGATGTAGATATAGAAAGAGTAAATATATACATACATATTTATATACATTTACATATAAATGTTTGTGTATCTGTGCCTTTACCTGTCTCTTTATCTGTATTTACATTTATAGCTTAATTCTGCCCATGATAACTTCCTTTCAAAACCTAAGCCATCAGTTATTTCCTACAGCTATTTTTCACTCCCTGCTAACATATATTATCGGTATATTAAAGGCTTTTTCACCCCCATTAAGTCTATTCCATATAAATAAACTCTAGTACTGGTTTTTTACTGCATCTTTTGATTCTCAAATTCTAGTTCCCATTTTCTTGCTGATGAAAACAGGAGTCACTTCCACATAGAACGTTTCAAAAAAACACTATAACCTCTAAGGTGATATTTCTGTAGTCCTAAACAAGTGGAAGAATAGCAATAAAAAATAAAAGGGCTGTAGGGACATGGAGAATCTTGTGTTTTATATTATTTTGGTCTAGTTGTGATTGCTGCCTTTCCTTTAAACTGTCTTCACAGTTTAAATATGAAATTTGTGATGCAAGAAACATAATAATAGACCTATAATCATCTCAAATCATTTTCATATCCCCTCAATAGGGGGTTGCAATTTCATGCAATCAAGGAAATCAGTACTGGCTATAGGTCTAAAAGAGAAAAGAATGGCACACTATAAAAATATAGACAGAAATATTCAATGTTCAAATAAAATTTCAAATCCAGTTTTCTACAGTAAATAATCTTTACCTGGAGCTACTGGTACTGACTTACTTGAGCATCTACATAACACAATAGGTGTGAGAAAGATTTAGGGATATGTATCCATTCAGCTCTATGAAGGAAAGAGGTAAAGAAATTAAAATATATTTAGGGCCTATTACAAGTCATACATTGGTTGTCGATATTTTTATGACTCATTCTATCTATAGGTATTGATGAACTACCAATAAGTCACTCTCCAGGTGTGCTCATGGAAACAGAACAAAAACAATCATTTTTTTTTTTAAATGATTGGAATACTAATATCCTCTTTATACAATCTCTGCCTCTCCTTATAAGCTTCCAGTCAGTGTTTGGTTGAAAAGCCAAACCTGATCTTTCAACAGCATGATTTAAAAACTTCCAAAGCCTCACACTACCTTAGGGTAAGTTTCATCCTCCTTAACATGGATTATGAGACCACTGGCACTCCAGACCCAGATTCAGTCTTCAGCTTCATCTCACTCTGCTGGCTCCCTCTTAATCTATGTTTCCCCGAGTCCGGGGTTTTTGTTTTGTTTTGTTTTTTAACTTCTTTCAATTCCTCAGAGATGCCCTGTTCTCTTTTCTCTTCTGATCTTTGCATCTAAATCAGACCAGGGGACGTGGGCAAGATATATAAAGGCGGTAGAGGGTGAGGTGTTAAGATCAGATGCCAAATGCAGAATGTTTGGGTCGTAATTCTGCCTTTAAATGTTATATAAACAAGTTACTTTCCCCTTCAGGCTGCACTTTTCTTACATGTAAAATGGGGATAATAATATTCTACGTCTTAGGTCTGTTGTCTGTTATGAAAAAGTGCATGTAAAGCATTTAGCAAGTGCTCAATAAATACTAGCTATTATCATAAAGATATGCTTTGTGTTTGGGGGGCGGTTGGAAAGCATATGCTTTTTCTCCTTGGATGAGGCAAGAGGGACTGTGCTGTTGCTGATTAGAGCCCTGATGTGAATAACCATGAACTTACAACATCATGTAAAGGAATCCTCTATCTAAAAAAAAAAAATGGAGATTTCCCTTGTAATTAATTTACTTATAAAATTTAAGAAATGAAAGGAATTCTAACTCTCCAAGCCCCATCAACATGATTATCCAGAATAAACTGCAATATCAGAATCCTACAGTTGACAGGGAAGAGCATTTTAAGGTGAGCCTAGGGGTAATCAGATCTTCTTGAAATAGAGAAAATTAAAAGGTCAATTGTACTTTGAAGCTTCCCAGTGCTCTTTTTTGGTCAAACATGTAAATCCACCGTGCTGCCTATGGAATAATCTTCACTTGTACTATCAGTTTAATGAAATACCTACCTTTATCTTTCTTATGCACACATTATTCCAGGCTCTCATCTAAGTCATTCTTCATGGTAAGAGCTAATCTCATTTGCTCCTACCTGTCACTGAATCGTGTTACATAGCTCACTGAGAACTATTAACTCACAGCTAAAATTTCGCTGGTCGTTCTGGCTACCAAAAAGGGACAAGCTTTCTGACACTCCGAAGCAGTTTTTATAACCTGCAGAAGAATGTAAGTATTAGTTTAACATAACTAAACTATCTGAAATAAACCATTCAGAATAACTTTTGAGATATTTAACTTCTTTGTGTCCAGTTTTTCAAATATGTTCTCATCTCAAAAATATTTTCAAACTTTTAAATTAACTCCCTTCCTAATAAAAAGAAATATTTTATTTTTCTCTCTCTCAAAAAGAGGCAACAGCAAACCTAACTATAATATCCTGAGTTGCACGCAAGCTTCCTGATTAAAGTCCTTGTGAATTCTTAATGAGGGATGTGTGCATATTCATAGTGATGTTTATTAATTCATAAAGCAGCTGCTCAAAGGCAGCTAGTGGAGAGAAACGCCTCCTCCCACGGAAGCCTCTTGGCAGTGATCCGGCCTTTTCCCTGCCTAGTCCTTTACAGCGGCCTCAGCATCTTAAGCTGATGGCCCTTTATGTGCCCCGGGAAAGTGCACCCACCTGTCAGCAGGAAGGCAGAAGGATCGAAGGTTCAGATCTAAATCCCCCAATGTGTGGAGGATGAAATATAAAACTTAATGAGACTAGTAGAGTCCACAGCTCATTTCAATTATTTTTTAATTGATTTCAGATGCTGCCTGGCATGCTTCGTTTAGTTCCGCAATAAACAGGGCATGTCAGCATGGCGGTGGATCTCACTTGAGACCCTGAGGAAACATCCCAGAGGAAATGATGAAAAATAATAAGAACATTACATATATTGGGACACGTATTAGGCAGATAATATGGAAAACACGGGGATGGGAAGAACCAGTGAAGATGCGTTATGTACCTGGAGATTTACAGGAAGCCTCATTTAAAAAATTCTTGTATCCACTCCTTAATTTAAAAACAAACAAACAAACAGGAAGACCCCCAGTGAGGTTTTCTGCTTGAGTCATCTGAAAGTTAGCCTTCTCTAGACTGCTCTTTCACCTGAATGATTTCCTTCCTACCCGGAGAGAAGAACGACCATGGCTTAATCGTTTTTGAGACCACAATATATACAAAGTTACAGAATACCATCTGATAATCTGAGGTGGCTTGTTATACCAAAAGCTTTTCTTAGTACTGTCATCTGGAATGTGGGCAGACATTTGTAAAGTTGCTCAACAATATAGTTTAATTGAAAATTCCCCTAATTTTTATTTTTCATTGGACATCATTAAAAATCATGCCGTTTTGTGAAACCAAAATACTTGATTTAATGGCTTTAAAATATTCCATCATTTTGATTAGAAGACTAAAACTGACTCTTTGGGACTCATTTGAATGGTGTGTTTCTAATAAACATCTAAATGCACTCTAGGGCTCATTGAACTTGGGAATCAAGTATTTGGCTTGTATAGTGGAATCCTTTAATTTCATGAAATGAAATGACTCTAAACCCTAAGTGAGCATAAGGAGCAGTAAAGATATTTAAGCATGAAGATGTCCAATTCCTGCCACCAGAATAAAATGTTTGAAAGGGAATTCTGATGTTTAGTTGTGTTTGACAACTGCTGACTCATGGATTTGATGATTTAAAATATGTATTCAAGCTCTCCACATCTACATTTAGACACAGTACAGCAATATGTGTGTATATATATATTTATATAACATATATATGTAAAAATATATGATAGAAATAAAAATTAATATATTAAGGATGGCAAAATAACAAATGGATTATGAGCCCTTTTCCTTACCAGGCCACTGCTGCTCTGATGTCATTGCAAACATGGTGGCAGCTATAGGCAATGGTCTATGTAGTGCTCTGGAGGGGCAGCCTAGGGCTGTCATGGTAACTGTCCTCTGAAGGTGTGTCTCAGGCAGGTGGCTCTCCTCTCAGTCCCACACCACCTTTGTCTCCTGATTTTGTATTTTATGTTATTTTTTTCTCATAACAAAAGCAATACATACTCCAAGGAGACAATTTGTAAAAGTATAAAAAAGAAAACATAAGTTATGTGTAATTTCATAATTAAAAGTAATTGTCCATATATTGACGTATTTATTTACTTCTAGTTTATATATATTTATATCCTGTTTTGGATGGCTATTCCATTTTTTTTTCACTAAACTTTGTATAATTAATCATTCCCCATGTCATTGAATTCTTTTTTTTTTTTTTAAAGATTTATTTATTTTATTTTATTTATCCCCCCCCCTTGCTGCTTGTGCTGCTGTGTCCATTCGCTGCGTGTCTTCTCTGTGTCTGCTTATCTCCCCCTTGCTGTGAGGTCTTGCCGCATCAGCCCACTGCACCGCTCAGGCCGGCGTGCCCTCACAAGGAGGCCTTGGGACGCGAACCCGGGCCTCCCATATGGTAAACGGGGGCTCTATCCACTGAGCCACACCCGCTTCCCATGTCATTGAATTCTAAACATTCTAAAATTAATTTTAAGGGATACGTAATTTCCTCCTAATACTGCTCTATAAGTTATTTGCCAAGATTTATTGGAATTGTTTCTAATATTTTCTTTTATGAATAATAATATGATACACGTTGTTATATGAAAAGGTTACATATATATACATGAACATCTCATTAAGAAAAATGTTAAGAAAATTCTTGCCAGGTCAGGTCAGGACTTTATTAAAGCTCTTAACATGTATCTCCAAAAGGCTTCAAGTTCACACAATGAGGACTCTCAGCAAGTGAGCATGAGCACATCTGTTTCACCAACTCTTCAGCCATATTGAGAAGTACACTTTTTAAAATTTTAGCCAATTTCATATTGGAACAGTGTCATTTTTGCTTTACTTTTAATCTCTTTGATTACTAATGAGGATGAATATTCTGGGAATTGTCAGTTCATGTCCATTTTTATTGATTTATTAGTGCTTTGCCATTTATTTTAAGACCTCTTTATCTAAGAGACTAACCTAGTGTTTGTCATCTTTGTGTTCCATATGCTTTTTAGTTTTTAAATTGCCTTTATAATTTATTAATTTCTTTGAATCTAAATGTTTGGCTTTGTTTTTAATGTTGTCAAGTTTATTGACTTTTGCATCTATGATTTCTGCCATTATTTGTAAGTAAGAAAAATTTCATCCATCTCAAAGTCAATGAACAGTTCACCTCTACTTTCTTTTATTTGTTGTGATTTAATTTTTTTAATGTTTTAATGACATGAGATTTATTTTGCTTTTAAAACCCATTCTAAGAAAGTCAGTCAATTAATAAGAGACATTAATTTCCTTATATGCACTGTCATTGCTGATATATTTGAACTTTGCTTCTGTCATATTTTAGGCAAATTTTTATTTCTCTTTTATTCATTAGGTTTTTTTACTTCCTCTTTTAAAAAAAAGTATTTTTATTTATATTTAAAAGATACTTTGATTTTTATTTATATTTAAATATTTATATTTAAAAGAAATGTTACATTAAAAAATACAAGGGATTCCCATATTCCCCACTCCCCAGACCTCCCACTTTTCCCCACATTAACAACTTCTTTCATTAGTGTGGTACATTCATTGCAATTGATGAACACATTTTGGAGCATTGCCACTAAACATGGACTATAGTTCACATTGTAGTCCACACTCTCTCCCACTCAATTCTGTAGGCTATGGCAGTATATATAATGGCCTGTATCCATCATCGCAATGTCATCCAGGCAATTCCAAGTCCTGAAAATGCCCCCATATTACACCTCCTTTTCCCTCTCCCTGCCTTCAGCACCTCCAGTGGCCACTGTCTCCACATCAATGATATAATTTCTTCCATTGCTAGAATCACAATAAGTCTATAGTAGAATATCAGTAAGTCTACTCTGGTCCATATTTTATTTCCCAATCCTGAGGATTCTGGGATGGTGATGCCCACTCCACCTCTAATTGAGAGGGGGCTTCAATCCAATATGGTTGATGGATGGGACTCTTTTGCTTGCTGTTACAGACTCTCTCGGTTCCTTCGTGTGGTGATTGTCCATCATCCTTGCTCTTTATTTTGTTTTCTGATTTGCTAAATGACTATATATATAT
>JAQZBX010054237.1:0-18694 GCA_029593785.1 Cabassous unicinctus | reverse complement strand
AAAAAAAAAAAATTTATTCCTAGGTATTTGATGCTTTTAGTTGCTATAGTAAATGGGATTTTTTTCTTGATTTCCTCCTCAGATTGCTCATTATTGGTATACAGAAATGCTACTGATTTTTTGCACATTAATCTTTAACCTGCCACTATATTGAACTCATTTATAAGCTCTAGAAGCTTTATTGTAGATTTCTCAGGGCTTTTGAGGTATAGGATCATGTCATCTGCAAATAGTGAAATTTTTACTTCTTCCTTTCCAATTTGGATGCCTTTTATATCTTTTTCTTGCCTAAGTGCTTGAGCAAGTACTTCTAACACAATGTTAAATAAGAGTGGTGACAGTGGCCATCCTTGTCTTGTTCCACATCTTAAAGGGAAAGCTTTTTTGATTTCACCATTGAATATGATGTTAGCTATGGGATTTTCACATATACCCTTTATCATGTTGAGGAACTTTCCTTCCATTCCTATCTTTTGAAGTGTTTTTATCAGGAAAGGGTGCTGGATTTTGTCCAATGCATTTTCTGCATCTATTGAGATTATCATGTGATTTTTTTCTATCGATATCACCCTGTTTATGTAAGTGTATTACATTGATTGATTTTCTTATGTTGAACCATCCTTGCATACCAGGAATGAAACCCAACTGGTCATGGTGCATAATTCATTTGATGTGTTGTTGAATGTGATTAGCAAGTATTTTGTTGAGGACTTTAGCATCTAGTTTCATTAGAGAGACTGGTCTATAGTTTTCCTTTCTCAAGGCATTCCTTTGTTTGGCTTTGGTATTAGGGTGATGTTGGCATCATAGATTGATTTAGGCAATGTTCCCTCCACTTCTATTTTTTTTTTTTTAAAGAGTTTAAGCAGGATTGGTGTTAGTTCTTTCTGGAATGTTTTGTAGAATTCACATATGAAGCCATCTGGTCCTGGGATCTTCTTAGTTGGGAGGTTCTTGATGACAAATTCAATCTCGTTACTTGTGATTGGTCTGTTGAGTTAATTTCTTCTTTCATCAATGTAGGCTGCTTGTGTGTTTCTAGGAATTTGTCCATTTCCTCTAAATTATCCATCTTGTTGGCATACAAATTTTCAAAGTATCCTCTTATGACACACTTTATTTCTGTGGGGTCAGTGGTGATATCCCCTTCCTTGTTTCTTATTTTATGTATTTGCATCTTCCCTCTTTTTTTCTTTGTTAGTCTAGCTAAGGGTTTGTCAATTTTATTAATTCCTCCAGGTGTGCAGTTAGGTCTTTGATTTTAGCTCTTTCTTCTTTTTTAATGTAGGTATTTATGGCTATGAATTTCCCTCTCAGCACTGCTTTTGCTGCATCCCATAGATTTTGATACACTGTGTTGTCATTTTCGTTCGTTTCAAGGTACTTACTGATTTCTTTTGTAATTTCCTCCTTGACCCACTGTTTGTCTAAGAGTGTGTTGTTGTACTTCCATATCTTTGCACCTAACCTGCTTCTCTGCCCCTTACTGATTTCCAGCTTCATTCTATTGGAGTCAGAGAAATTACTTTGTATAATTTCAATCTTTCTGAATTCATTGAAAGTTGTTCTGTGGCCTAGCATGTGGGCTATCGTAGAGAATGATCCATGTGCACTGGAGAAGAATGTATATCCTGCTGTATTTGGGTGTAATGTTCTGTATATGTCTATTAGGTCCAGGTCCTCTAATGTATTATTGAAGATCTCTGTTTCTTTATTGATTCTCTGTTGAGATGTTTTGTCTAATGGTGATAATGGTGTATTAAAGTTCCCCACTATATTTGTAGAGGCATCTATTTCTCCACTTAGTTTTTTCAATGTTTGCCTCATGTATTTTGATGCGCCCTGGTTAGTGCACAAATATTTATGATTGTTCTTTCTTCTTGATAGATTACCCCTTTTATTAATATATAGTGGCCTTCTTTGTCTCTTCCAATAGTCTTGCACTATTTTGTCCAATATTAGTATAGCTACTCCCACCTTTTTTGTTGTTGTTGTTATTGTTTGCATGTAAAATTGTTTTCCAACCATGCACTTTCAGCCTCCTTGCATCCCTGGGTCTAAGGTGAGTTTCTTGTAGACAGCAAATACATGGGTCATATTTCCTTATCCAATCTGCCAATCTGTGCCTCTTGATTGGAGAGGTTAAGCCATTAACATTTAATGTTATTACTGTCAAGGAATTACTTACATTAGCTGTATTTTCTTTAGGTTTATGTATGCCATATGTGGTTTTCATTTCTCTTTTTATCTTTTAGTTATTCTTACAGTCTCCTCCAACTCTCTCTCTCTTCTGTTTTTTCTTTTCAACCTACAGAACTCCCTTTAGTATTTCTTGAAGGGCAGGTTTCTTATTGACAAACTCTCTTAATTCCTGTTTATCTGTGGCTATTTTGAACTCCCTCATTTTTTAATTCCAGCTTTGCTGGATAGAGAATTCTTGGCTGGAAGTTTTTTCTTTTAGCACCTTAGCTATGTCATACCATTGCCTTCTTGCCTCCATGGTTTCAGATGAGAAATCAGCACTTAATCTTATCAAGCTTCCCTTGTATGTGATGGATCTCTCTTCTCTTGCTGCTTTCAGTATTCTCTCTTTGTCTTGAGCATTGGACAATTTAAAAAGTATATGTCTTGGGGTAGGCCTATTAGGATTTATACTGTTTGGGGTGCGCTGTGCTTCCTGGACATGTACGTCTGTGTCCCTCAATAGAGTTGGGAAATTTTCACCCATTATTTCCTCCAACACTCCTTCTGCCCCCTTTCCCATCTCTTCTTCCTCTGGGATGCCTATAATGCGTATGTTTGTGTGCTTCATGTTGTCTTTCAAATCCCTAAGTCCCTGCCGGATTTTTTTTCTTTTTATCTATCTGTTCTACTATCTGTCTGATTTCAGATGTCATATGTTCCACATCACTGATTCTTTCCTCTGCCTGTTTAAGTATGCTTTATGTGCTTTCAGGGTATTTTTTATTTTTTGCATTGTGCCATTCATCATCTTCATATCTGTTATCTTTTTATGTATGTTTAAAATTTCTTTGGTATGTTCTCCCAGTATCTTAATATCCTTAAGATCCTTCACTTCATTGAGTTGATTCATGATATTTTTTGGACATCTCTGATTAGTTGTTCTATGTTCTTCATCTCCTCCTAGTTTTTAGTTTGTTTATTAGACTGGGTCATGTCTTCCTGTTTCTTAGTATGGCTTGTAATTTTTTGTTGGCATATAGGCATCTGTTTATCTTGATGGGTTTATTTGGTTAGTTAGCTTCTCTTTCTACTTTAGGGTTTTATTTTGTTGTTTTTGTGTGTGTGGTAAGGTTTCAGTTTGACACTTTGTTCCTCTTATTCTAATTCCTTGCTGTTGTCTATGTTTTCCTTTGAATTCTTTATCTTTCCAATACCCTCCTAGATGACTCAGAGCACCTTCCAATTCTATATATATATCCAAGCAGCTACATTGGATAGATCCCTGCCTTCTCTCTGCTTTTTTTTTTTTGAGTGTGTGTGTATGTGTGTGTGTGTGTGTGTGTGTGTGTGTGTGTGTCAGACTCTGCCTACCTACTTCGGCACCATTTTCCAAGAAGTCCAAGTATTTTAAAGTTATACAGCAAGTAATGAACTGAGCCCATCCTACCTTGAAATCATAGATCTGGTGGTACATCACCCAGACCTCTCTTTCAAGACGAAGTCACTCATTCCCCCAGCTGCTGTGAGGTTATGCTGAGTTCCTCTTCAGGCTTTATCCTCTGTTGCAGGGGACTGCCTTGTCCAAGGTCACACTTCCTCCCCAGGGTTAGCCCTCATCCAATACCTAGTAGATGTGGGGTACAAAGACCATGCCCCCTTGTCTCAAGTTAGGACAACTCCAAAGGGCCATCCCAGATCCCAAGTTCCCCAGGGGATCAGCTGAGGTCTTTGTTGTTACTGTATCCCCATTCAACTTCTCTCTCTGCCCAATCCTACTTCCCCCATTCTCTTGCAGCCATTGTCCCTGAGTACTTCCTAATAAACATCCTACATGCATAGGTCCATTTTGGAGTATGTTTTCCCTTGAGAAGGGGAAAATCAGTCCATCCAACTGTTATTGTAAATAAAGTTTTACTGGAATATCGCCAAGTTCATTTGTTTGCATATTATCTATGGCTGCTTTCATAATAAACATAGTTGAGTAGTTTCAACGGAAACTGTTTGGGACTCAAAGCCTAAAATATTTACTATCTGGCTCTTAGCAAAAATATTTGCCAATATACTTTAAAGCCACAAAATTGAAAACTTTGTGTACATCTATGCTTTTTATATAATTGAAAGTCATCAAAATATTAAATACAACTAAATTAAATTATTTTTATATATGACAAGTTCTTTTGTTATGGGCCAGCAATATTTGGATGAGTATAAAATGAAGATAGAATAAATTTTATGTTATTATATATTTACCCTCTAAAATTAGTTTTTGTCTTAATTTCAGCAAAATCACTCTTCATAATATCTAGATTCCACATGATTTATGTTATGTTGTTAGTAAAGGCTGAAGAATTAAAAATAAAATATAATTGTGCTTAAAGTATTCAATATTTCAATAAATTTTTATGAACGTTGCAAAGTAAAATAAACATAAAACAATAAAAATATTTTAAACAATTTTTCAAAATTGTTTTTGTTCTAAAATATTCAAAATTTATCAAAATTTTAAAAATATACAAATTATAAATTAACTTCAAATTTTAAATATAAACTATGTAAAGATCAATTTTGTATTTAGTTCTTTTAAAAATTTTAATTGCAATAAAATCTTCTAATGCGAATATTCTCGCTGTCCTGATTTTGTGATAATCAGGGTAGGCTAAACATTCGCTATATTAGAAACCATGCATGTGTTCCCCAGACCTAGTTTTTCTCCCTAGGTCTGGCTTTTAGAATGCTGGTGATAAACCAAGACTGATTTATTATATGACCATCCTGTATGGGAAATGACTGTAACTCTAGGTATCTTTGGTCAACCTTAAGAGATATAGCGGGGGGGTGGATGTTGCTCAAATGGTTCGGTATCTGTCTCCCATATGGAGGGACCTGGGTTTGATCCCCAGGACCTCCCAGTAAAAATAAAAAAAAGGAAAATATAGAAGGTGGTGGGCTGCTAGGACCTGCGCGCAGGTGCGCCTCCAGGCCCTGCGAGCGGGTGAGCCCCCAGGCCCCGTGCGCGGTTGCACAGGTATGCTGTCAGGCCCCACCGAGCCATGCAGCAAGATGATGACGTAACAGGAGAGCGACACAAGGGAGAGCCAAGACGAGACATGCCAAAAAACCAGGAACTAAGATGGCGCAGGCAGCAGGACACCCTCTCCCATATCGGAGTTTCTGAGGAGCGAATCCCGGTGAAGACAGGAGGAGAAGGATGAGCAGAGAGGGCAGGAAATAGACACAAAGAATTGCCCAGCGAATGGACACAGAAACAGCAAAAACAGGAGGGGGTGGTAAAAATGGATAAAAATAAATAAATAAATCTTTTTAAAAAAATCTTCTAAAATATTCTTAAAACATAAATCTATTCAGAGTTTTAGCATCTGATGTCCATTTAGTTGCCTAATGTAAAGATTTGGTAACATGTTTCATTCAAATGATATCTAGACTACACGTGTACAATATGTAGTATTCCTTAGTTACCCCGTTTTAGTTGCTAAAAGCTGCTGTGAGCAATGTACCAGAAATGTGTTGGCTTTTATAATGGGAATTTATTGGGTTAAAGCTTACAATCTGAGGCTGTGAAAAAATGAAGGCATCATCAGAGATGCTGTCTCACCTAAGGCTGGTGGCCCTGGACCCTTGCCATGTGGCAAGGCACATGGAGTCATCTGCTGCTCTTCCAGGTCTCAATGCTTCAGCTTCTGACTGCTCCGTCTGTGGCTTCCTCTCTCTTGGGCTGCTCTCTGAGCTCCTGGGTTCCTTCTCTCCATCTCCGCAGCTTTTTTTCTTTATGTGTCTCCTGTTTTCAGTCCTCCATTTATAAAGGACTCCAGCAAGAGGACCAAGACCCACCCTGGGTTACACCTCCCTGAAGCAATCCAATCAACAGCCTCCAACTAAATCCAATCCAGTCAAAGGGTCCCACACCCACAGGACTGGATTAGCACTAAGAACATGAGGTGCATAAATTTATCTTTTACAAAAAGCTTCAAACTGTCACACCTCCTGAAACTCTTCTAAGTACCACATTAAATAGTGAGTGAGTCCTTCTGGAGCATGAATTGGATCACAAACGAGCAGCTAGCAAATGAATACTCAGAACTACCAGAAAGCAGTTATTTCATTAGGCAAAAACCTATTGCATTCCTGCTGAAAGGAAGGATTTAACAATTTAACTACTGTGTCTTTTCTTTAACTAAGGACTCTGTCCCTCAAATCCCCCCCACATTGCAAGGATTGTCCACCCTGATGGTAGCAGCGCTCTCTTTCCAGTGACAGAGGTGCCTGTGTGCTCTTGAATAAGTTTATTCTGCATGTGTCCCATGATATATTCTACTCTCTGAAGTATTAGGCCCAGGGCTGGAGCCTCGAAGCCCACTGCCTGACTTCCACTGGCAAAATCCAACATGAAGCAGTTGCCGAGAAGCTCAGGTGAGCAAGGGTCAGCCTCCCAGGCACAAAGCAGGGAAGGGAAGGGTGAAGAATGGCTGGAGAGAGGAGTAGAAGGGTGTAGAGAGAGAGTAGGCAAACACAGATACCCTTACACCCATGTGCCCTGTAGGGATAGTCTATGGACCAGTGGAAATTGTCATATATGTCATCTCTGTCACATGTCCTGGCCACACCCTATTTAATGCTCCATAGTGACCCACCTCTCATCACAAAATAGTTTAGCAATTAGGCTATGTGCCTCTTCAATTCACTCCCAATCCGAGCCTTAAACCCTTATTAGAAGGAGAGTAACACAAAGGACTACCAAAGCCTTCACCGTGCGGGATGAGGGTTGAATGCTCTTTATTATTCTTTCTTTTACAGTCTAATAGTATCATAAATTGCAACCTTTGGCATATGAAAGCAAAAACTTTTCTGTAGGCACAGAAATATGTTGACTTAAGGAACAGTAGTAACCTGGTTCAATCTTGCTAAAGATTTGCAAAATTGGCCTGAGAATTTCTCAGGTCTTCCTGAAAGTGTGCTCCACCGAACTTGAGGGACTTTCTCTACCTTATATATATGTGGAAGGCAGGGAAAAGAATATTGCTTCACTAGCCCACAATCGAACAAAGATTCTTTTCTACTCAGGTGGTGTTCACTCTCTGAAAGGGAAAAGAAAATTAATATTTATTGAGTGTCTAACAAGTGGTTCTTGGGAATTTATTTTTATTCAGGCCAACCAAGTAAATTAATATTTATTGAGTGTCTACAAAGTATCCCTTGGGAGGGAGAAATAGAGTCAATCAGCCAGGTTGGAGGGTCATAAAGACTCAGGCCAAAGAAATTGGTTGGGATTGATTGGTGACAAGCTGGCTGAAAAGCAATTGGAAAGAGTCAGGCAGCAAAGAGAAACAAGAGATGGAACAGACATTATTCAGAAATGCAGAGATGAGCCACCTTGCAGCTCTGGAGACAGAGAGACAGAGGTTGTATTTTCTGCAACTGGGATTTGGGAGATTGCCTGGTATTCCTACATAAGTCCATCTTGACTTGAGTTGGCTTGGGGAGCTTTCTGTTCCTGCCTACTCAATGTACTTTGAGACAGCCAAATGGTGTCATTTCTTAACAACTTGCTGGATATGGCAGGAGGTGATTTTACCCATGACATGTGATGTGGGTTGACTGAAAACAGCACATGTTCAGAACATGTAATTTGCTCACTGACAAATTGCCTGAGTCATTTTAGGAACAGATAAAGCCTTCCATTGACTGAATTCTAGTCACTTTTCTGGAGTTCAGTACTACTAATCTAATTTCCTATAGTTTTCAGATGCTAGAATAATAAAGAAAGTTGAAGAGTTAAATATCAACCTGGTTCCAGTTTGGGGCTATTACAAATGGAACTGCTATAAATATTCTTGATGTGTCTGTGGTGGACATACGCAACCATTTCTGTTTGGAACATAGCCAGAGAGGATAAACTGGGTCACTGGAGGTGCATAAATTTATCTTTCCAGACAATAAGAAGTGAGGAAGGAAGTCCCTTTAAGGGGCAGACGACAGGTTGTTAGCTTCACAAGATGTGTCAGACTCTTGAGAGAAGTACAGGATTTAGGCAGGTGCAGAAAAGATAGACCTTTAATTTTTTTTTTTTTTTTTTTTTTTATACTTTTGAAGCAACTAGTCCAGAAGAAGAGGTTCAGTGATACCTAAACTGAGTTCTGCCTGGAACAACTCAAGCTTCATTCCACTTGATTGTGCTTCACATCTGAATTCCCTATATGCAGGTCCCACTGTATTTAGTTTCTCTGTTTGGGAAGTTTAGATTTGGGTGGCTGGCTCCCCAAGTCTTTCTCATTGTTTAATTGAGCATGAGGCTTTACTCTGGAGAGCAGAGACTATTTTTCATGATTTGCAACTCTCTTGAGCTTTTGGGGTCAAAGATCATAAGCTGGGAGTTGGCAACACACAGCACTAGAAATACTGTCTCCATGAGGATTGCTATGGGAGTCTGGAGAATCTGTGCTTCCTGTTGGGTTGTATTTTTGTACTTAGCTCTATTTCACCATCCAAGAATGCATTAGGCAGGATAAACTGTTCACTGAATATCTCTGGAAGCACTGTCAATTTTTCCATTTGAATACTTTCCGTTCTGCATATCATTCATTCTGCCCTACAAGACATCAAGCAGCAGCCCAAGAGCACACAAGCCACAGGTTTTTAATAACTCTGAAAAACAAGAAGGGTAAGCATTTTTCTTCCCATTTCACCAGTGGGGGAAACCTGAGACTCAGAGAAATTATGTAATATGCCCCAGATCAGAGAAACAGTTCAGAGCATAAGTGGTATCAAAAGTTAGGACACCTTTCTCTGTCCACTAAACCACCATGAATTGCCCCAAAACAACATTCAAGCATGCTGGTCCAGATTGTCTCTCCAAGCTATGTCATTGGGCCTGGTCATTTTGCCCCAATCAATTATATTCATTTCACAATATTTGTAAAGTTCTAACCATGTACAAAGTACTGAGACCCATTCCATCAAACTGGTCAGATAGACAATGATATTCTGTTCCTTCCACTGGTCAGTTCATTAGCTGTACGTGAGTGATAGTTTTCTGTGCATGTATGGTAGATCTATCTTATAAATCAGGAAAAATTTCTCTCAAAAGTCCTTTAGAAAAATATTCCTTGAAAGTTCTTTAGAAAATTTACCTTTGAAAGTCTTCCAGAAACAAGTCACATTGGAGACTGACATACTCAAATCCTGCTTGGCCAGTTCTTCTTCCAACCACCTCTGTTTCTTTAGTTGAGTACTAGTTAAAGCAGTGGCTGGTATAGGGCCATCTTTTATAAAATGTATATTAGAATCATATTATGCTTGGCAGGATACTCACACCATGGGAGGAAAGATAGAACTGAGATTGGCTGAGGGAAGAGCTGCTTGTAATGCCATTTCAGATGGAGAGTAGAATGGCAGATAGAGCCACCTAAGCAACTGAAACTGTTATTGGCCTCTAGTATAAGCTAAGTGTCTATACAATGGAATCCCACTGTTTGACCTGTCCCCCAAAACTTGGGCCACTGCTGTTTTTTCTCTTCATTATTTTGTTGGGTGTCTTAGTTAACACTCTTCGGTTATAAGTCACAAAAGTCAGCTCAATTCAATGAGGACAAAAAGGAAGAATTGTAAAGATATGGAGGTGTCTAGCAAAACCCGAAGATCAACATGATGAACATTCATTGGTTCCCTTCCCAAAATCCACTTCCCCTCTTCCTCCTTAACAACAGCCTCAGATTTCTGCTTGGGAATCTGATGGATCTGGGGAGCTGACTCCAGCTCTAACTCTAGGGGCAGAACACATGGCCTCGGCACATCCAATCAACATAGCCCATCTCCAGCCACACTGATGCAGAGACAGGCGTGTGACCTAAGTCAGTCCAATCAGGGTGTTTCTCAGGACTTTAGTGGGCATTCTGGAACTCTTTCCTTCTGGTTGGAAGAAAGAGGGTAGGTTGCCCCGAGGGCTTGTGGCAATCATCTTGACTTTGCATAGTGGACAAATGCAAAAATGCCAGATCCTTGGGGATACCATGGATCCACTTGCCTCACCTGGAACAAGTTCAGTCACATAAACCAAGAAAATCCCTCCTCCCTCCTGAGTTCTCGTTCCTCTCTCCCATCTCCTTTATCCACTCCTTTTATATGGATTCATGATCACTGGGCATATAGCCAAATATGGTTCTCCAAATGGCTGATAGTTCCTAAATGTGCCTCAGTTCAACAGCCCAGATGGAATTACAATGTCTTGTACCAATATCAAATTTCTTAAAGTAGGAATTTGATTTGTCGAATTCACAGCAGCCCTGAGGCAGAAGGAGACAAACACAATTGCTGGCCCACCACATCAATTACACAGAGGGAAGTTGGAAGGAACACAGATCAAATTTGTATCACAATTTACTAGGTGGGTCAAGGAACCGAAGATCAAAATGATCTGAAGGCGATGAAGTTTTTTTAAAAGTGGAAGTCAGGTTGTCAGCGGATAAATTCTCTCATTACAAGGTTTTTCTTCAACAGAAATGAGAGAAAACAATGGCCTTTTGAAGAAGTATATGTGGTGCAAAATTTCACCAACTAAACCAAAAGCAATTCTAGAAGCCTTTTGAAAAGAAAATACTAAAATCAAATACTAAAATTCCTGTGACCACAAGAAATGAAAAATGGATGGCAGGAAGCAAATAGTGAAAGAAGCATTTGTGCTTGGGGACATTTGTTCAGATGAGTTGCTAAAAATGATTACCCTGTTGATTTAAGAAAGATCTATTTTTTTTTTTTTAACATTACAATTCTTTCACAATTAAAGTGCTATGAATTTATCCAAATCTGGCATGTGCAAAAAAGCTTCTGGTTCAAGACTCTGCAT
Organism: Cabassous unicinctus; assembly: GCA_029593785.1. Classification (NCBI taxonomy): domain Eukaryota; kingdom Metazoa; phylum Chordata; class Mammalia; order Cingulata; family Chlamyphoridae; genus Cabassous; species Cabassous unicinctus. The sequence goes on along the minus strand of JAQZBX010054237.1, from coordinate 7,653 downwards.
TATGATTATCCATTGCAGGGGCAGACACAGTTCAGGAATGCTCTGTACTTAGTTGAGGTCATTTTTCTAGTTCAGCAATGTTTCAGATTCTTATTCATCCCAAAAGTTTCCTTGGGGGTAGGGGAGCTTTGAGTTTCAGAAAATTTTACTTGGTCTTGTTTCAAAAAGGTATTCTTAATGAGATTCCCTCCCATAGATTTAAAAGACTGCATTTTGAAAGATATTTAAACATTTTTGTAGTTGTCAGAATTCTTTCATGTTGACATAAATCCAACCCAAAGTAGTTTAAGCACAAAAGGAATATGCTCTTGTATCTGACAAGTCTAAGCTTGAGCATACTTCAGGCCCACTTTGATCCAGGGGGTCCAATAGAGCTGCGAAGGCTTTCTTTTTCTCTTTCTTTAGTAGTAATCATGTAATACTTAAAATGTATTGAATCCTTACTCTAAGCACTTTTTCAAAATTAAAAATTAAAAAGATATAATCAATATGAAAATATTGATGAGATACTTTACATTCTTTTTCATACTAAGTCTTTGAAATGTGGTATTTTACCATCAAGCACATCTCAATTTGTATTCACCACATTTCAGGTTCTCTATAGTCACATGTGGATGGTGGCTTCTTACCTACCAAGAAGGTCTACAGGGTACCTGGAGCAGTCTAAGGTGATGCGGGTGGGGCACCTATAATGATTATTGCATAAACTACCCCCACCTCAAGAATGAAATGAATCCAGGGGCCTAGAAAGGATTTTCTCTTTCTGCTCCCCAGTTCTACAGCAGCTACAAGTGGTCAGGCCACTTGTAGATGCTAATTTACTGGCATTTGACACTAGAATATAAACTCCTTCATGTCAGGGGCTGTGTCTTATCTAGGTTGCCATCCCTGGTGCCAAGTGTAGAGATTGGCATGGAAGGTCTTCATGATATGTCCGTGGGACTAGATGACTGCAGATCAGTGACCACTCACTCTGGTTTAAACTCTCCACTATCCAAGGTTTCCCAAACTCCTTTTCACTGGCCACCCCCAAGACCCCCAGACACAAACCCACATAATTTTCCTGCCACACACCGCTTATCCTCTATTCCTTCCTCTCGGAGCAGCCTTGCTTCTCTGTCAGAGGATGAAGGGCTAGCTTTCTACAATTCTTTTTGTTGGTGGTGGTCTTTTTAGAGAAGTTGTGAGCTTACAGAAAAATCATGCATAAATTACTCTCTCCTTGTCCTTTGTATTTGATAGTGTGATCACTATATGATGCGGTGTATTTTTCTTTATGTTTATTCTTGGATATGCATATTCACGTCTTTTGCTATGTTTGGGAAGTTCTCTTTCATTTCTTTGAATAGTTCTTCTGCCTCTTTCTCTCCTTCTCCTTCTGGGACTCCCATAACGTGTATATTGGTGTGCTTGGTGATGTTCCATAGCCTTAGGCTATTTTCCCTTTTAATATTTTTTTTTTCTTTCTGCTCCTCAGCCTGACTCATTTCAAGTGTCTTGTCTTCAAGTTCAGATTCTTTCTTCTGCCAGCTCCACTCTGCTCTTGAAACCCTCCTGGGCATTTTTCATTTCAGTTATTGTGGACTTCAACTCCAGCAGTTCTGTTTGATTCCTTTTTAAGATTTCTATCTCTTTACTTAGACTCTCATATTGTTCATTCATTGTTTTCTTGATCTCCCATAGTTCTTTAGGAGATACCAGGGATTGAATCCGGAACCTCGTACGTGTGAAGTGCATGCTCAACCACTGAGACACACCGCTCCACTCCTTAAACATTTTTAAGTTACAATTTTTAAAGTTTTGTTTGGTATGTCCACACTCCCATCTTCTTCATTGGTGTTTTCTGTATTTTAATATTCTTCCTTTGGTTGGGCCATCATTTCCTGTTTCTTTGTCATGTACTCTTTTGTTGCACACTGTACATTTTACTATTTTAAAATGTTGCCTCTGGGATTTACTCCCTGGGATGTCTGTCTCTTGGTTTTGTAACCAGCTGGTGATAAGACAAATATTTTCTTGAGCTTCAGCCCTCCTATCAGGAATATCTGCCCAAACCAAATGCACTGTGCAGGGTTTTCCCTTCCATACTGGGCCTCTGTCTTCTCCTGGGCTTTTGCTTGTTAGTTGTTTTGGAGTTCCCCTGTTTACAGGAGTTTGTTGTCCCCTCTATTTCTCAGAGGACAAACTTCCCTCTCCTGGGTATCTGAAGCTAGCAGGCCTTTGTCCAAGACTGTCCACCTCTTTTATACTCCTTTCATTGTCTCATGCTGATTTTGTTTGGAGGGAAAATTCTGGGAGGAGGGTCACCCCAGGGAGGACTTTCCCAATTCAGTTTTTCCCAGGCAAGGACCCACGAAAGGGGTGCATACCAGCAACAAAGTGCCCTGTGGAGGGACTCAGGAAGGGCACCAAAAACTTCTCCAATGGCTCCCCAAAGCTGAGCTTTCCTGGCCTGCCCAGCAAATGCAGCCCTTCAGCTAACTTTCCCCCATAGCCCTGAGAAAACCCTGTGTCTTTAAATCTCCACCATTTCCATCTCTGTCTGGGGAGGGTTGAAACAATGGCTGCTCTCAGAGCCAGGACCCAGCGATCCTAATTTGCTGATCAAAAGCCATTATCTGTGATCAGCTGTGCATACTCCTGTTCTTGGGGAAGGGGATTTTTATGTCCCTTTGTGTCACCAGCCACTAGACAGGTACTGGACTTCTTGGTGGCCTGCCAGATGAGTTGGGGATGGGTGTTGGTAGATGCAGATAGAGCAAGTTACATTTCTTTACCATAATTTTTCAGCTTCTTCCTCTGGTTCTTCCCTGGGTGCTGTACAGTGCTCTGGTCTCGGGAGTGGCTCAAGCATTTAACGCCCCCATCCACATGGGGAGGTCCCAGGTTCAGTTCCCAGTGCCTCCTAAAGAAAACAAACAGACAACAAGCAAAAAACCCATAATGAGCAGACAACGAGTGCAAACAACGAGCAAAAACAATGAACAAACAGATGAGGGAGCCATCTGGGGGCAGGGGGAATAGTTGTTTCAGACAGTTTCTGCTTGTTTAAAAATAGTTCTTTTGATGGAAGGACTGAGTCCTGGTACTCCCTACTCTGCCATCTTCCCCAGAAGTCCTTCTACAATTCTTGAAACCTCAAGAAAAGAGCTCTACCAGAGTGCCCTTAGAATGTAGTTCCAAATTACTCAAACCAGATCTTTAAGATCATAGAATGAATTTTTAAAATATATATGTATTATTCTTATAGTGGCTATCTCAGTGCTTTGCCCATACTAGCAGCTGAATCAATGCTGGCTGAATTTTACTGCTGATGGGCTAAAGCAGGAATCATTGAATTTTGTGTCAGAACACCTGGGTTTAATTTTAAGATTTTTGAGCACACGCAAGCCCCTGTACTCACCTGAGCATCTCTTTAAAACAAGGGAATTAAACCAGAAGTATGATTTTTAAAAATAATTCTTTCCTATGTTTATTATGGAAATTCAGATGCAAAGAGAAAAATTCTAAATTTCTTCAGGGTAAATTCAAGGCATCCATTGAATTTCAGTCATTTTAAACATCCATTTAAAAATCACATCCAGAGTAAAGGAGGAAGTATTTGTATTCCAAAACCTCAACTACTCTTTGATAGATGAGAATGCTTCATGATTTTTTTCTGTTAAATGGAGTTTCATTAGTCAGGAGGATGGAAACTTTTGGAAATAGATCATTTCATGACCATTATATATAGAATTCATTAAAAGCTATGAATTTAAAGAATACCAATACTGACACATTTATTTAAGGACTTTTGGACTTGAATGCTATTGCTTTTCAATGATTCAACATTTCTTTTTCTTTCTCAGCTAAGTATTTACATGCATAAATAATTCTCATATTGACAGTAATAATTATTTCTGGGTAGCATTCAAATTAATGCATATCTTCCAAAATGAGTTATGAATTTATACTTTGTCATCAAGACATTAACAAACATCATGATTTCAGATGTGCTGCACTTAAAAACAGCAGATTTTTAATAACTAAAAAACACTGCCATCTGTGGTCACAATTACATATAACTTTAGTAGTGCTCTTATGGTTGGTTAACCTTTTTTATTTTTAATTTTGAAATAATTTCAGACCTACAGTAAGGTTGCAAAAATAGTATAATGAACTTCTGTATTCCTTTCACCCACATTCTCCAATTGTTAAAGTGTTACTGCATAGTTTATTTACTGTCTATCATCTAGTAGGTGTGTGTATGTTTGTGTATATATATATATATATACATATATATACACACACATATACTTATTTATGTTCATATTATTATTTTGTTTTAAATGGTGATTTTAGGAAGGCCTGCAAATTTGATGTGCCCTGATTCTATAGTAATGGAGGAAATTAAGGAAGAGAAGCAAATAAGTCTGAGGACATCCATAAATTGTACCCCATAGGCTGCCTTTATTTGTGGTGACCCTTGGATGCTATGATTTTGAGGAAGAGTAGTGGGATGGGGTGTGGTGGTGAGAAGGTTGTGGTGAGGGAGGAAGTTCCCAGCCATCTGCAACATCTTTGCAAGCAGTGAATCTCTGCCAAAATGAGTGCTGGGGACCACCAGCACAGGAAGAGAGGACATGAGGGCCCCAGTCCAGCTCCTGCAGAACAGGGCCTGCTGTTAAAGCCGCTCTCCCCATCTGCCCACGTCTGACTCTTCTTTTGATTGTGTATGCTGTCCTCTGCTTTTGAAGATGACAATGTCAATAATGTTCGCCAGCTGGGGCTGCAGGTGTCGCCAAGAAGACCAACAGGGCCCAGTGGTCCTCTCACGCTGGGAACATATGGCATTTTCTCTTTGCTTTGGAGCTGTGGTTGCCACTCAGGGAGCCTGGTTTTGGGAGCAGTTGGTTTTTAGACTTGTGGTTTGGCTCATTATGAGGCATCTCGTTTCCCATCCTCCCATGTGCAAGAGCCTCTCTAGGCCACAATAAATATTTTTCCACCCCAGCATGGTTGTGCAGGACTCTCAGTTGTTGCATGTGAATATATTCCAACTTCATGCAATTGATTCTATAGATGTGCACATACTTTCAGCTGTTTTTAAGGCAAGACAGCGTGTTTAGAGATTCTTCATTCTTTTATTTGCAGAATCCATGGAAGAGGACATTTTCAGAGAGCCATTTTCAATATAAATGGAATTATGTAGGGAATAAAATAAAGGGCTTAACATGACCTCATGGTGACAGTGGCTGTCACAGCACTGATGCTTTAAACCAATCCACCATTCAACCCTCAGCAAGGGCTCGATCACGGGCAAATCACACAGGCATCAGAAAGGTGAAACACTCTTCATTTGGGGTTCCCTAGAAGCAGATCCTAGGACAGTAGTCTCCTGGGGATATGATCCTAGGAAACACTCACAGAGAAGAGTGCAGAAGTGACACAGGGAGGGGAAGGCAAACAGCGCAGGCTGTGTAGACAGACAGTTTACCACTGTGGACTCCTGGAACTCACTCCGACTGGAAGGCTCTTGGGGACAAAATTAAACAACTCTTTGAAGTGATCCCACCTGAGGCTGAGGGAGCAGGGGTATTTATATACCAGTTATTTCCGGGCTGCTCCCGGGGCCAGCCTGCCTGCAAGCAGAGCATGGACAGAGCCTGTTCTAGCTAGGAGAGCCTCCAGGCAAAGAGATGGCGATGTAGTAGTTAGACTGCAGGTGGGCCTGTATCACAATAGAAATGCTTGCCGGAACTTGATAGTATAGGCTACTAGGAGGTAAGCGGGGTATAACAGTTTGGAAATTTGATATAATTATGAATTTCAAAAATAGATATTGGATCATGCTTGTAAACTGGTCTGCTAATCTGGGTATGATTAAGTTATGATTAGGGTGTTAACTGGGCCATGTCAGTAGGGTGTTAAGCCCCACCCCTTGGTGGGGCAGGAATCAAATATAAAAGACAAGGCAAAGGACAGAGGGAGCAGTTTTTGATGTTGGAGTCTTGAGCTGGAGCCCCAGGAAGTAAGAGAGCTTGGTCATGAGGAGGGAGAGAAGGCCCCGGGATAGAGACAAGCCATTCGCCTGATAGTCTACAGCTGACCTTGTGGAGGAAACAGAGGAGCTAAGCCTGGAGAGAAACACAGCCCCAGGAAGAGAGGAACCCAAGAAGCCTGAACCCTGGCAGCTGTCTTGCTCCAACACATGGCAATGGACTTTGGTGAGGGAAGAAACTTACGCTTTATGCCTGGTAACTGTACCCAAATAAATACCCTTTATAAAGACCAAGCGATTTCTGGTATTTTGCATCAGCACCCCTTTGGCTGACTAATACAGAATTTGGTACCGAGGAGTGGGGAAGTGCTTTTGCAATTACCAAAATGTTGGAATGGTTTTATAAATGGGTGAGGGGTATTTTTTGGAAGAATTGTGAAATGCTTGATGGAAAAGTCCTAGATCACTTTGAAGAGACTGTTGATAGTAATATGGATGCTAAAGAGACTTTCTATGATGCCTTAGAAGTAAATGATGAAACTATTATTGGAAACTGGAGGAAAGGCGATCCATGTTTTAAAATTGCAGAGAACTTAGCAAGATTAACTCCTGGTGTTTTATGGAAGACAGAATTTGAAAATGGGGAACCTGAGCATTTAGCTGAAGAACTTTCCAAATAAACTTGGAGAATGTGGCTTGGCTTCTCCTTGCAGCTTATAGCAAAATACTAGATGAGTGAAATACACTAAGGACTGAACTTTTGAGCACAAAGAAAACAGAAAATGATTCCGGAACTTCCAAGTTTCTAGAAATCAAGTTCCCAGATGAAAGTACGCCATTTGAAGACTTAGCTAAACCTGGAACTTGTAAATCAGAATTGAAGATGCATTTATCTCGGAAAGACTTGTGGAAAGCCTTACTTTCTGATGGCTTGGACCCCTGCTTCTTGCATGCTAAACCAACAAGGTTTTTGAGAGCACTGTATGAACAAAACCACTGTTTGCTTGGACTAAAAAGGACATTGAAAGGAGACACTGAAGAAGAAACAGCTTTAAGGAGAAAACCATGGAAGCTGAGATCTGGAGTTAAGACATCACCTTGGGCCAAGAGAGGAGCCCCACCCATGTGTACAGAGAGGGTGAGTTTGCCCCAGTAGTTGAAGAGGGTGGATGTTCCCACCCGATGTTCAGGAAGAGTTTTGCTGCCCCAGGGTACAGGGAGGGTAAGCACATTCCTCAAAAATAAGGGTGGTTAAGGTCAGCACCCCATAGGTCTAAGAGGGATGCTCTTGTCCCCCATGGATTGGAGGAGGCCAGGTGGTCAACCCATTACTCTGAGAGGGTTGAACCTGTATGCCAAAGGTTAGGGGGAAATGTTGCCTTCACTTCACTGTATTAGGGGGAGCTAAGACTCTAACCCAAGGATTGGGTAAGGTGTGGCAATCATCCCAACACTCTTGGAGGGTGAGGTCTGGAGCTTGGTTGACACCCAGAAGCTTGATGAGGGTGGAACCAAGAAAATGGCCATTGGGCAAGCCTGTGGAAAGGGTGGGTTCCCATGTGGCCCCAAGGAGAAGAAACCATAATCTTAAGAATGACTCTTGGGGAAGCGGGTGTGGCTCAGTGGATAGAGTCCCCGTTTACCATATGGGAGGCCCGGGTTCGCGTCCCGAG